>NQII01006976.1:2622-15161 GCA_002778355.1 Clitarchus hookeri | reverse complement strand
AAAGTCTTTAATTCCCATTTTTTCTGCGAAAACTTTTACTTTTTCTCTTAAAATGTTTCCTCCAACTGGTACATTCGAATTCCGTGCTTGCGCAAACCACTTTTTTAAATTCTCTTCTAGTAGTGGATACTCACCAGTCTTAAAGCGCTTTACTTTGGACAGGCTACAGACCCTCCGCTAAAACAGGAGAAACTTCAGAATTGATGTTATTGTGGAAGGAGGAACGTTATAATGTTTGGACACGTCAATTTGTTTACCACCACCGGCCACGGCGTTAATGATTTCTTTTTTTTCTCTAATGGAAAGACACGTATTAACTCTTTTCGGAGGCATGGCTAAGACCGAACTGACTAACTTTTCACTCGCTCTGCTCCTTCCTACCCTCTCATAACCCTAGACCGGACACCAAGGCGCTTCTTAGTTCTGGGAATCACAGACACATCGCCTCACAGCCTACTCGGCGTCATTACCTGCCCTTCAAACCCTCCTACGTCCCTCAGTACCCATCCGGTATTTTTTACTCTGCCCGAATTTCATAAATCTAGAGCTGGTGTACAGTCTAGGGATAAAAACATTACGATTTAACGAGATTTTTATGTTGGAAATAATAATTATTAGACGTTTTAATTGAGGTCGAGCACCGAAATAAATGCGTATTATCAATGGGACCGGAATGCATTGTTTTTTTTACGAATTAAAGGGACTCTCTCAAGGGACCGGAAAATTTGTACGAATTAGCGGGATATACGAATAATCGGGATGCGAAATATCGGGATTTCACTGTATATTCTTAATTTGTCAGTCGCATGTCTTCATCGTGATGTTTTGATTCCAGGGAAACACTAAGACCTCCAACGGTGCTTCGGCTGAGGCGAGCGCTCAGAGTGCTCAAAACGTGGAGTGTGCAGGTCAGGCTGGGACGAGCGCTCAGAATCTTCAAAACGCTGAATCCGCGAATCAGGATGGGACTACTGACCAGCAGCCAAGGGGTCAAGATGTTGACGACGACCCTCAACCGGCGGGTTAGTATTCGCCTCCCTTCGTATGCGCGATGTTTTCTTCCTTTTTTCTCTGTTTAAATCAAAATGTTCTTCGCTCCACAGGTGCTTCGAAACGCAAAACTCAGCCTCTCGTGATCAGCGACGATGAGTATGAAATCACGTCAAACTCCTCACCATCCGCTGTGCGTCCCACTCCGGCACAAGACATTATGAAGGGAACGATTGCTAAACTTCGTGTGGAGCTGGATTTGACGGAAAGGCGTAAAGGGTCTCTCATAGCTGACGGCACTGAACACGAGAAAGCACGTAACTTGCGGCAGGGAATCGATGATTGTGAAAAGAAGCTGAAGCTTAAAGAAAAACAGAGAGTGTACGCTATGAAGCACAGGGAAAATAAACGGCAAAAAATAATTGAATTGTGTTCTAAGAATCCCGATGCGGCGAAGTCGTTGACGCCTCGTGCTGGCCCTGGACGTCCCCGTTTAGAAAAGGAGCAGCCTGAATTACTGAAAGCAATAGTTGATTTAGCTATGTTTGGTGCATCTGCTGAGGAGCGGCGTCGCTGTGAGATAGTTCGCACTGTCCATACGCTTTCAGAGCTCACTAATAAACTAATTGAGCTGGGGTTCAATGTCTCCCGAAGTGCTACTTATATTCGACTGCTGCCTAGACGGGCAGATACGCGTGAGGCTAAGCGCCACGTAGTGACTGTTCCGGTGAAGCTGAGCCGTCCTGAAGCTGACCATCACAAAGCACACCAAGACCAATACTTTTGTGTGACCTCCATAAGGTCTCTGGAGACAGTAGCCTCAGTACTTGGCCCTCACTCCGTGACTTTTTTATCTCAGGATGATAAAGCCCGTGTTCCCATAGGACTCACAGCGGCAAACAAGCAGGCGCCCTTGCTAATGCACGTTGAATACAAAGTGTCACTGCCAGATCACGACTTTGTGATTGCTTCAAGGCATAAATTGATTCCGAGCGTGTATGCTCTTTGTGAAGTGAAGCCCAATGAGATGGGTCGGCCAGAAGCCGTCTCATACAGTGGACCAACTTATATAGCAATCCGAAGTGGCAAGCACTCTTCGTCAACTGCAACTAGTCACGCTCAAGATTTGGACACTGTTATAACCCTTGATACTTTTTACAACTTTATGAAAAACGGCGACGGCGAAGTTAAGCCTGTCCTTATCATTTCGAGTGATGGCGGTCCCGACGAGAACCCACGATATCGCAAAGTGATCGCACACGCTATAGAGCATTTCAAAAAATATGATCTGGATGCAATATTCATTGTGACTAATGCCCCTGGCAGAAGTGCTTTCAACAGAGTAGAGAGGCGCATGGCTCCACTCAGTCGAGAGCTAACGGGTGTTGTTCTTCCCCATGACTCTTTTGGGACACATCTTGACTCCAGCGGCAGAACAGTAGACGTTAGTCTGGAAAAGGATAATTTCAAAAAGGCAGGGGAAATTTTGGCTGAAATATGGTCTGCAGTGTGCATTGACGGACACGAAGTCGTTGCTAAATACATAGACTCGAATAATGACACTTCCAGCGTCCCAGACCTTCCAGCCGAAGAATGGTACACCGAGCATGTTAGAGAGAGCCAATATTTACTTCAGGTACGCGGCAATTTGTTCACATTTAATAATGTATTGTTTTCTTTTCGTATGAATTTTCACAGTAGTTTACCTTATATTTTGACCACGATTTCATGCGTGCTTTTTTATATTTTTCTGAAATTTTTTAACGAGCGTGAGCACTTACGAATGTATTTTCATTTAGAGTTTAAAATAATGAATTGCTTTTAATTATTGTTTCAGGTTGTGAAATGCGATGATCGGGACTGCTGTAGCCCACGCCGGAGTGCTCTACATATGATTCTTCAAGACCGTTTTCTGCCACCTCCATACCCTATCAATCAGGTTGATGGGCATCCGACGGTCCCGGACCCTGAAGAGCATGACGGAAAGTCGTTCGCTCCCTTCTTGATTCGCCACTGCCTACCGATTCAACCTTTGCACGCCTTCATCAGCATGCCCTACGACCTCTATTGCCCAAGTGTACGTGGTGATCTAGAAAAGAGATGCTGCAGTACGTGCGGTATTTACTTTTCATCCATCATAAGAGCTGCAGAGCATCGGCGTGCAGTCCACAGTGCACTAGCTGCAACAGCGCGCAAAGTACGACCCTCAAGAATTGTCACACGTCGAGCTACTGAGCTTCTATGTGCAAGCGACAACGGTTTAGAGTGGCTAAATCAGAGAGAGGTTGAAGGAGCAGATGATTTTATTGAAAACCACATAGACATGTTGGTTCCAATAGTAACTCTTGAGACCGCACATGAGTCCCCGTGGACAGAATTAGAATAAATATTCTTTAACAAATTCATGTAGTTTCTACTTAAGTATTGTATTGTTTGATTTTATCACTGTGATTCTAAACTACGTAATTATAAATCTGTAATACTAGTCTTAACTAGTCTCAAATAAAAATAATTAAACAAATTATGTTTTTTTTAATAAATCAATCACGGATTAACGTATTTACACAAAAAATACGAATTTTGAAAAATCTCACGTGTGATTAGAGGGGGGGGAGGGGGTCGAGAAAAATCTCACGACATCTCACCAAGGGGGGAGGGGGGGTCGAAAAATCATCAAAATCGCCTCACGTAATTTATGGACGCTCCCTTACTTGCACACGGTCAAGTTTACAAGGAGTGAGATCAAGGTCACCCAGATTCAATATAGCGGCTGGCACCTCAAATTCCCCCCCCCCCCATCCACTCTGCTCAAACGTTCAAAAATTATTTTTTTTAGGTCTTTTTACAGTTTTTTGATTTTTTGAGAATTTTGGTTTTTTTTTTTTTTGTTTAAGGTAATTACATTGGTTTAGGTTCGTGGGTCAACGTGAGGATCACCCAGATCCAATATGGCGGGCGGTTGGCCTCAGCTGCTCTCCCCCATCCCCTCTGTACTCAAACATTCCATTTTTTTTTTCCTCCCCAATTTATTGAATGTTTGAACATAATGGGGCCTGGAGCCGAGGCCGGCATCATGCTCTATCATTCTGTCTTTTGGTTGCCATGTTATGACATCAACCAACCACCATATTAAATCCAAGTGATCTTAAACTTGACCTTTGACCTTGACCCCGTGACCTTGTACCCATGAACCCAAAAAAATCACAAAATACTCCTAAAATAAAAAAATTCCAAAAATGAATAAAAAAATTATTTTAAACATTTAATTAAAAAACTTACATTTTCATAGGTACCCCACAGCACCACATTGAGTAGATGATTGACCCCTCCAATCAATCACGTTGTATTAACATTCCCCTCCCCTACCCCCTCATCTTGCTCATTCTGTCGAATGCACATCTTCCGCCATATTGGTTTTTTCGTTTGTCATTTGTTTATATTTTCAACACCTAAGTGGCACTGATGACTCCGACCAACATGTTAGATCTGGATGACCTTGACCTTGACCTCACATCTATGACCTTGACCCCGTGCCCATGATCTTGTATAACTTTGAATACAAAAATAAATTGTAATTTTTTATAAAATTCCAAAAAAAAATATTTTAAAAACTTAATTAAATAATAGTTTTTTATTAATCTTTCGATAAATCTCGCAATATTTCCATCAATCAGCACCGCACCTAGCACCACATGCACCACAATCAGCACCTCACTCACCACAATCAGCACCACATGACAATCCTCCTCAGAAATCCTAGTTTTGAACCGAGATCTACGACCGGAAATCGGCCGTTCGCATTGATGCAACACTTGTACATTGGAACTCAGATCCAACTGAAGATTATGTTCGTACTAAGATATTAGGATCTCGGTTCAGAGGTGTTAATGGTTCAATCAGGCATTGGGGCTTCGGCTCGACTCGGGATTACCAAACATACCAGAAAATGCTCAACAGTTATGACCACTAACCCTTCAAGTATATATGTCTGTTTCTGGGACTCTGTGGCCATATTGGTTATACAGACATAAGGTATGTCAAATATAAAATATGTATTTATTATATAGTTCAAAAATTTTTTTTTCTAATTTGAAAAAAATTATTTAGTTTTTTATTTGTACTAATATTGAACGAAGAGTATTGTCGAAACATGCAAAAGTCTCTCATTCAGTTACTTAATTTCCGGTCTCCTCTCTTCAAGCCCAATTATTACACAATGTCAGAAGCTATAAATTATTTATTGTATCGTCTTTTATGTAGGCATAAGTATGGTATTCGGATATTTTTTAATGTATGTATATGAGAGAAAAACAAGCTCAGCATACGAGTAGCAAACACTTACATAAGTATATTATAATCATGGTATGAATCAGCATCTACCTACACTTTTATAGGTATAGTTGGTAATGATTTAAATATACCACTAATGCTAGGCCCTCGAAACTTGGAATGTATGAGGGCAGCTCGGGCGACAGTCAGTCTTAACCTCAGTGCTCTTCTTGATCATCAATCCACCAATCGTCCGATTTTCCATCAGTCTTTCGATCACTTTCATAATATTTTAATCAATATTCCAATCTTTCTGTCAAATCACCAATCCCTCCATCATTCTTTCTATCAATCTCGCAATCTTTTCATCAATCTTCCAATCGTTCGATCAATTTCACGATCTTAAGATCAATCTTCCAATATTTCCATCAACCCTTCGACCAATCTGGCAATCTTTCCATTTTTCCATCAATCCTTGTGACAACCTCGCAATCATTCAATCAATATTCTAATATTTCCATTAATCTTTCGATCTATCTCACAATTATTGCATCAAACTTCCAATATTTCGACCAAACTCACAAACTTTCCATCATTCTTCCAATCTTCCCATCAATATTTCGATCACTTATGTAATATTTTCATCAATCTTCAAATATTTCGTTCAATCTCACAATCTTTGAATTAATCTTCCAATATTTACACCAATCTTCCAATATTTACATCAATATTTCAATCGATAACAATCGGGAACGAATATTTAACGTGCCCTCCGAAACCCGGAAGCGCTCAGATTTTGTGCCACTAAACGGTCACCCATCCAAATGTGTGCCTCTGGGAACGTTGCTTAACTTCGGTGATTGATTAAGATCCCTCAGCCAAGCGCAAAAAGTAGTACCTAGGTACGCTTATTTCTAAAGCTACAACTTGATGAAACTCACGTTTTGATTTTCATACATCGACACTGGAAAGCGAAAATGTGGTAACTACGCGATTGTTACACAGATACGCTCCAAAAACAATACCCTACTTGGCTATCGAGTAAAACATATTTCCTTTCTTTTGGGTTGCCGTAATCAGTTAAAAACCTAGGCCAACACAGTATAATTTTATAATTCTGTTTTCACATAACTGAATTGTCTTTTTCCCGTTTTATTTATTAGTGTACCACTGTAAAACTCAATTGTATCCGCGCGAAGCCGGTCCGGTTCGCTAGTACCGATATACAGTATGTACTTCATACGTTTCGCGGGGCCACGGTGACCTTAGGGCTGTATGATATGGCGACATATCGATCACGAAACAATACTTCAGAAATATCGCAACTGCGATAGTGTAAAGCAATAAATCATATGCCGCGAAATTTTCAATATGCTATGCTGGCGTAATTTGCGATATCAATAGGATCAGTACGAGGGTTGATTCAGAGGTCATGGCAACTACTGTTTATCTCCCGAAAATACCTAACCCTTTAAAGCTGTCTCCGAGGTTGTGCGCGGTTCGTTGCCAGCGATGAGGCAGACGGGAAATACCATCGGCTGTATGAGATCCAACAATGTGCGCCACCTTATGTCGAAATGCTGTGACGATGTCTGCCTCATCGCTGACAAAGAACCATGGACAACCTCGGAGACTACTTTGAAGGATGTTAAATAGCTCGTACACGTACGATACGCACTCGTTCAAATGAGTGTATGCAGTTTGTACGAGAATATATCAATGCAACGGTGATTTAAAGCAGCCACGTTTGTATTCGTTCTTTGCCAGACATTCCTGCATCCATAACCCCCTGTGGTGTCACCTTTAAAACGTACTTGTCGTACACTTTCAACTCTACATAGTGCATTTCCTGTTTTGGGTCATATTCGTGAGATAAACTANTAAAACGTACTTGTCGTACACTTTCAACTCTACATAGTGCATTTCCTGTTTTGGGTCATATTCGTGAGATAAACTACATTTGTCATTACTTCTGAATCAGCCTTGTATTTACGATATCGCCATCGATGTTCAGTACTCTGTGGGTGCGATATATCGCATCGATACCGATATAGTCAAAATGTTTCGAAATGACATTGAATAGCGGATAGATATCTCACAGCCCTAATAGGCCTTCCACCATGGCAACCGGGATCGATTACCGACGNCGACATTGAATAGCGGATAGATATCTCACAGCCCTAATAGGCCTTCCACCATGGCAACCGGGATCGATTACCGACGGGATCTAACGTTGGATACATGGCGGACGTGCCCGGTGAAGTGAGTGAAGAGATTTGAGCGGCTCTTAACATGAGCCGATGAGGGTGGAGTGAGGTGAGTTTGGAGTAACGCCGGAATGAAAGGGCGGGAAGAAAACCTGCCGATTAGCGGCATCCCCAGGCAAGATTCCCACGTACGAAAATCCGGGAATCGAACCCTGTTCGCCTGGGTGGGAGGCGAGTAGTCTGACCACTACACCACCGCGGCCCTGACGTGCCCGGTGAAATTTTTCAGAGTGATCCTGCCTTTGCATTCCGCCGCTACCCCATCTTTACCTCGCCACCTCGTCTAGCCACAGCTTTAGAAACGCATAGTTTGGCACCGGCCTTACACACAGTACGTAACACCGAATGCCGCTAACCGCAACATCTTATCTGTTGGAACATAGCATCGCCGGGAGATAGTCGCAATACAGTGACGTCAAACCTCCTCCTTTCGTGGAAGAAGGGGGAGGAGGAGGGAGAAAGAATAGTCATAACGATGTCAACACGTTCGTCTGTAGGCTTCTTCGGGGGCGAAGATCGGAAACATCACATCTACCGCGAATTACATTTCTTTTCTGTGGTTTAAGGAGAGGTTAAAAGTTTTGTTACATGAGCTTTAAAGACAAACCACAGGCACCATTACCGATCTTTTCTGCTTGTCATGTGTTGTGTTCACCAAACACAGTCGGTAGAATTAGTATTTTTTTTTTAAATTAAATTGCCGTTAAGTAAGATAGTGTATGACCTAAGTAAAAAAAACTGCTAACATTTACAAATACAATAAATTACACTGCACTGTAAATATAATCAGCAGAAGTCGGGCAAGTTATATTTTCCGAGCTGTTTGGCCCACAACAAAATGTCTGCCACGCTTGTCGAGTTAGAGAGCAGCGGAGGAGCCATCCTGGCCTACGCGGCTCTCAATTGTTAGTTATTGGTAAATTGGCAGAGGGTAGATTGTTTATTTTCAGTCCCCTAGTGCGTCTCTCCTCGCTTCCTGCTTCCATTGCCGCGTCTGCCACAATGGGGGAGTAACAGCAAATAAAAAGTTTGTCGCTGAATGTTGTACTTTCATCGAGCACAGCATCTTTCATGTATGGAACTTTCAGTTATGTGCGATCAGGCTNTTGTCGCTGAATGTTGTACTTTCATCGAGCACAGCATCTTTCATGTATGGAACTTTCAGTTATGTGCGATCAGGCTGCAGGATTTTGTAATTTGCAAACTATTAAAACTTTAGGGGGAAAATCAATTTTTATTCTTGGCAATTTTTTTTATGTAGTAGTAAATGCGTATTCAGTAAAATAATTATGAGAGTTGGACACGGGTGGCTTTACTTTAAAAAGTTCTTGCGTACTGGTAAATATTCGGTATTGTATAAATACAACCACTATTTTAAAAATAAGNGCTTTACTTTAAAAAGTTCTTGCGTACTGGTAAATATTCGGTATTGTATAAATACAACCACTATTTTAAAAATAAGTTTATATTACTGCATACGGTATAGGCCCTAATCCTCGCAAGTCCTTTCGGCGTGAAATTTCGCAGACCGAATGAAATGTCTGGTTTGCGAAGTGCATTGTTTGCTAACGTCGAGTTGTTCAGAATCCAGCGTGTCATCATGGTAATGGTTGTGATTTAATGGCCGTGTCAGTCAACGCGTCTGCCGGAGTAAGAAGTGCACTTCACGGCGATTGCTCTCGATAAAGTGGCGTTATCCGGCACGCCTCTGGAGCCACTCGCTCTAGTTCGTCGCTGTCATGGGCGATTCCATTGTCGAGCCGGCAGTCATGGCTGTGGTACATAACCTCAACATCACCGTCAACTTCCTGCAGGATTTGTTGACCAACTCCGATCCGGGCTTGGTCGTTACGTCATTCCAGGTGAGCGCCTTTTCATTTTAAAACTGATATATTGTTAGATTATTCTATAGGAGTTAACCGCCGTCTCCAAATATTATTCCTTGTTACAATCACATTTTTATAAAATCTACATAAAAACAATGTTGTTTTAATGTAAATAAGAAGCAGTACTGGTAACTTACGTTACGAAAATGTTTATGTTGCTAGCGTGACGTTTGTGAAAATGACCATCGCTTATATAGCATTTATTTCGCATCAACCACTTATCATTGTTAAAACATTCAGACATTCGTGCGATAATACGCCTTGTACATATTAGTAAATACGGAAACTATTTGACAATGAAGAATTACTCAAAGCGTTTCTAGACTTTTATATTATTTTCAGACACGCGCATGTTTCATAATGTGTGTGCCGTGCACGTTTACGTTTAAGCAAAATAGATTATTGGATGTTTCTTACGGTGTTTCTGTAAAGGTACAGAAAGCGTTATCTATGCATCACAATTTTTTTAGTTAAGTGACTGTGAGATACTTAATTTGGTTTCATGTTTGTTTCTTTATGCTTATTTAGTTATTCTAAGGTAAATATTTATAACGTATTATAGTTACCTACGTTACCTGGAGCAAAGTCATGTTATGACATAGAGAGTTGCTAATAATTGTTCACCATTTCATAATTAATAAATGAATCACAGTAAAAAAATTGACGACGTATTCATTTCATGTGAAGTATTAGGTAGAAATGCGCAACAATTGTTTTGAATATATTTTTGCCAATATTAGGACTTCTTTAACTTCTTTAAGAGACGAAACTAGTAGCATATTTCTAAATGATCTCTTCTTTAGCAATAAATTTCATTTCAGTTTTAATGCTAAAATTTACTTCTTTCAAAGAGCTCATATGTCGGTGTATTACTTGAAATTAATAATTCCGTATTGTTTTGGTTAATTTATATACGTCATCAGCAAAAATACTTAGTTAGATTATAAATATTTTTACAAATGTAACAGGTGGTAATAGCAGTCANTATATACGTCATCAGCAAAAATACTTAGTTAGATTATAAATATTTTTACAAATGTAACAGGTGGTAATAGCAGTCATACATAAACAACGCTACAGGGAAGTTATGAAGTATGTGCTTTGCACCTTATCTAATTCCCCGTATTCAAAAATAAATAAAACAAAATTGTGCCAGAAATCAGTTAATTCAAGATTATATCAATCTGTTCGCCCAAAATAAATATGAAATACAAGAATAACTTGGGTGAACCGAAGCTACTTACAGATCTTTGTAATTGTAATGTATAACCAAATACCGTATTTAGCATAACGGAATAAGTAAAGTGATCGAAAATGGGGATAACATTATTGTATAAGGGAACTGTATCAGCAAAAGCAACAACATTGTAAAGTCACGGCTTTTGAAGTACATGTGTATTATACACGCGAAGAAGTGATGATATTTTAGTCAAATATTTCATCGTATTTAATTAAGACGTTAAAAATATTTTCCAATGTAAGCGCGAATTGCCCTTGTTAAATGAACGTCGGACCCGTAAACTGTTATATTTTTGCAGTTCCAAGAAAAAAAACCGTGGTAGCATTCATGGACAACAACTGAGTCATGGCAATATTTTAATAACAATGATGCTATTCTAAAAGAAAATTTTAATGAGACGTATCCTCATTTAATTGTAAGTTAAAATTTGTTTATTTTTGAATACAGAAACAGTACTAGTGAGGATGCTAAACCAAGGGTAATTTTTGAAAGGTTAGGCTAACAACAAACAAAGAGCGAAAATCTGAGGNGGTAATTTTTGAAAGGTTAGGCTAACAACAAACAAAGAGCTAAAATCTGAGGATGAATTGCTTGTGTGTAATCTTGTTCGCTACTTTTGTATTTCATACAATTTCCGTAAACAGAAAATTATATTTTAAAATTGATTAATTTAATTATACTATAGAAATTAAAACACTTTTTTATAAATAAACATTTTCTTTCTTAATGCAGAGAGTAAATTATACGTTATAACTTCCCGAGTAAAACTAGTTGTTATTTATTGTACTTTTTATTTCCATAGTAATAAAGAAACTGCGAAATATTCAGTTCCTTAACACTAGGGGCGCTGCTTAGTGTCGCTTGAATTCAACGCCCTAAATTCCCAGGAAACTTCAAAGCTGATGAATTACAAATCACCAAATCGCCATATTAGTTTTGTCTTTTGAAACGTTTGAATACACATATAGGCGAGGTTATCGGAATAAACAAATGTTTATTGTATTCACAATAATTGTTTCACCAAGCAAGTTGCTGAAATATTCTTGAAATAGGTATTTTATCATAATACAGTAACAATTTCACATCATGTTTGTTTTATTTTGTTAATTTTAAATTTTAAGTCGCCCTCTAACAATTTTCAGGAATAATTACTTTCGATTTTAAGACTTTATGGACTTTTAATTTTGGATTCATGATAACACTAAAATAATTGCGTGGCATGCTAGATAATTGAATGTCGTGGCATTCCGGTTATACCTTACAAAATGCTAAGTACAAATTACGAAAAACGAAACTCGAAATGAATTGGAACACGGCCCTAAAGTGCCAAATAGCGGATTCGGGCACAACTCTTGTATTGTTTTCAGGGCGGAAGCGCGAGTAGGCGCCAAGGAGAGCCGAATGAGATGTATATAGTCCATTCACGGTAACTTCCAACTTTTCTGAAGCCCTGCTAAAGTTATACTTACTTCCAGGATATTCCTCCGCGTCGTGCTATCAAGTCTAGGAAATTACACCAAAGGGACAACGCACCGCATTCGTGCGCTCTTATCTTAATAATATTTTGCATGAGAACTATTTCTTACTAGGCATTACCAACACACGTATTTTCTCCCTGGTTGTATTAATATTAATTAAAAATTAAATATTATAATTTATAGATTAAATATAGGTGAAAGCTTAGTTTAATCAAAAATAAGACGCTTGTGATACATGAGTTATTTAGGAAACAACGAAACACGTTGTTCAAAATGGGGCGATTTTTTCAAAGGATTAAAGAATTGCGAAGAAACCGCGAATAGACTATAAGAGCAGAGTCATCAACGTCTTCGTCATTGGAACGTTCGAGTTCCGCTGAGCTTGCCGCTCAACACGCATTTTTTTTTT
>NQII01006975.1:3801-103809 GCA_002778355.1 Clitarchus hookeri | reverse complement strand
CTCTTTGAGCCACCCTTGTGTTCCCCTCCACAGTTGAGGCATGTGAATTGGTCGTCTGGAACAAGTGGGCAGCCTGTGTCTTCGTGTTCTTCAGAGCATTTCTTGCAAACTGGAATTTTGTAGCAGTTGCATGTCACACAGTCACAGCCTTGGCATGTGCAACAGCGCTTGGGTGTGATGTTGCGATAAGGCTCCACCTTTATCATGTAGTGAAGCATGTTCTTAGGTTGGCTATTTGAGAAGTCTAGGAGTCATCTAGGAAGTGTGACGATAATGGGAGGCAATAAACATCTAAGTGTGGAATGGATGGCTCACCCAATATTCTGGCTTCTGCATTTACCGAAACCCTGTTGTCACAGGTCTTCTTACACATCTGCTAGGTTGGTACCTTGTGATCGGTTGTGGATGAAAGGTCCAGATATTTTGTTCTTTGAGGGTGATGAGAAAGTAAAACACTTAACTCCATCATTGAAGAGTTGTTTGAGAAGTTGTGCATGTGTGCACTGGGTTTCATGGTCAAAATGGAGGTGGTTGCCTAGTTGTATTTTGAATGGACCTGTCGTCTTGCGGTGTTCATTGATGTATTGATGTGGATTCGTTGTAATCTTGCAGAATATGGATGGTACTGCGTCTATTTTGACTGCTGGAGTTGGTTGATTCAATCATGGATTCGTGTAGTGAGTCGTTTCTGCCAGGTGAGAGGTGTGGTTGTTGACATCAATGTTGATTGGAAGTGGAGAGAAGCGGTCTTTTGATTCAAATTCTGATGCAATTTCTTCTTCAGAAGTGTCAACTTTCTTGAATGCCGCCTTGCAGACTCGCTGCTTCATACATCCCATGTGATCTGTTCAATTCTTGGCTGCCTTGCCACTAGTCTTTGGAGGCATGATTGATGCTGTTGTATGCCAGCAATTCGCGCCGTGATGTCGGAGCACGAAGCATTTGAGCTCCAGACCACATGCAGTCGTTGTGTGATATTGGTCAGAGGTGCCTCTAGACAATTAATGGAACAAGTTGTTTGCAGATTTTGCACATTGCGTCGTCCTGAATCAAGGCACCACTGAGTATAGCACCATAGTTTGTTTGGTATGCTCGTATAGTCAAAGGTCCCAGTCACAGGCATGACCATGGGGTGTTCCTGATATGCAAAGGACTACCCTTTAGGAAGGTGTTAATAAGCATTCACATTCTTACCTCTGGCTTACAGCCTCCAAAAATGTAAATAACAGAGGAATGCTCACAACAGTTTTTATTTTATTTGTTGTTTTCATTGTGTATAAGAAAATTGGCCCAAACATCCTACAAGGATACATTGCAGATACATAATTGCGGGCCCTGGCCCTGCTGTATGTTAAGTGTTGGTTCTTGGTCCTTGGAATAGGACCACCCATTACCAGAACACTGGCGAACTCTAGCTACGCCTGTCGTCCTAGTGTTAAAGTGTTTCGCATGTGCTGCTGTCTGATCAAATCCACTCGATGCTTTTTTTCTTATTACACAAGTTGGTCACCTACAGTCTGCTCTGCAGCTTTCCTTCTGCACATTTGGATTTCACTGTCAGCTTACATGAAGAATAACAAATTTCAAATAACAAATCAAAATAAATAATTTTCAGTTATCTACAGCAAATAAGGGGTAAAACAAGGACAACAAGGCATTGCATGAACTAACAGAGCAACAAAGAGAGCAACAGTTGGGTAGCTGCACTAACTGCTGGTTTGTCGCCAAAATGAGCCCCTACTGCGGTGTATTGTGATATGTGATAAGTGAATCCAGTACAACTGTAAGCAAACTGGGTTGTGGTTGAAAGATGATGAATCCCCCAAGCACTTTCTAAATCCAAAGTTGATGCCACACAAGGTTTTGCTGTTCGATTGGTGGACAGCACTATTGTAAATTGTTGTCTGTTACGATTTTTTCTTCCCGGTGAAACCATTAACACTGTATCTTACTTCACAGAAATTAACAACATTCACCAGCAGTTGTGTAAAAACCAGCCATAACTTGTCCACAGGAATGTTCTCTACTCATAGCAGGCAATGCCATGTCCTACATGGAAATAATTATGCAAGAGGAGCTGAATGTCCTCTAGAATCCCTGGATTTAGCACCATCAGACTATCATTTGTTAATGCATCTAAGCCACTCCCTGAAGGACTGGGTGTTAAAAAAAACTGATAGTTCAAAAAGTACCTTCTGAGAATTCCTTACCTCACAAGAACCACATTTTTTCATGCACGAGATAAAAAACCTTACGAACTATTGGCAGAGATGTATTGCTGCAAGTGGAAACTATTATGAATGATGCAGATATGTTTGCTTCATTCCAGAACTTAGCAGTTGTGAGAGGTACAAAATCAGGCATATATTTCTTAACAACCTGGTATAATAATGACCTGTCAGCCTAATCCATTCTGTTCATAACCATGGATAACAAGCCCAAAAGTTACCTTAAAAATTAAGTGACATGAGGTGCATAAAATGTTTACAGCACAGACTACATGCAACATTTTTATACCAGAATTCAAGCATTTCATTCAATCTTGTACCATTGTTTTTAACACAGAAGAGTGTTTGCATTGAGCAAAGCAGCACAGTATCACACACTGAATTCACATTTGTGAGAACCCAGGTTTTATTCCTGGTGCAGCCATCCTTATTTCAGTTATTTGTGGTTTGTTAAAATCACTATAGGTGAATGTTGGCACAGTTCCTTACTAGAGGACGTGGTCAGTTCTTAGGGTTGCCAACATTCCCGTACTCCCGTCTCCCATTATCGCGTATGGACTTAGGACAAGACGTCATATTGTTACAAAATGCGAGGGGGGCGTATCCAAGATCGTGAGGGAAGGAGGTATTAATAAAAATAAAATTATTAAGTTTTATTTTAAATTTATTTTCACTGCTATTATTTAAAGCATTAAAACATCTATCTCCACTTTTACTCTTGTTATTCTCAGTGAGTGCAATATTTAATGTATATTTAAATCCTCCTCAATGTCTCTATATTGGTTATAGTCACTTAATTCACATTCATTATTAACACATGCTCAAACTGTCTGTTGCCATCATTTAAAATGTCTTACACTCGCGCATTCAGTTCAATAATCCCGTCTGCCAGTCTCTCTCAATTGCATCGATGCTTGCAGTCTACAGATTTCACTCTAGCTGGTCACTTTCGTCGTCATACATTGCTCTACTGGCTCGTCATCTATAGACTAAGGTCGAACAATCGCCCAAACTCCCAACTCTAAAAAAAACTGTCAGCTCTAAGGCCATTGTAGCTTAAATAGTCTCGCTGGCCCTGATCTGGAAAGTTCTCCGCACCCAGAGTCTCGCTGAGAGAGGCAATGACAATGACCCAGAACATTCTTACTGATAACTGCAGAAATTCAATCCACCGAAGGTCAGGAGTGCGCGAGATACGGTAGGCTTATTGCGGCAGCTACCTTTGTAATCACCATCTGCTTCTTAAATAGCAACTCTGACCTTCAAACATTCCTTCACTCTCGCGAGCAGGACGGAGCAAGGGAATGCGACACATAACACTGCCCCCTCCTAAGTCTGTTCATCCCGAACAGACTATGCTACATCCAGACCCTCGCAGAGTTCCAGGGGATCGATGTGGGCAGCCTTCGACTTCGCCCAAGAGCCTTGACGACAAATCTGAAACACCACATCTATGATATTATTCCGAGTCCTGTAGGGGCCTTCCCAACATTTCTGCAGCTTCGAGCAGTTACCTTTTCGACTCTATGGGTTTCTAAGCCACGCCAGTTGTTCTTGAAATATCTCGCCTGGCATTATCATGCCATACCGGGTCTTCATCCTGTCACTATATCTAAAACGCTCTTGCTGTGTGTGAACAACAGTAGGTTCCTCCGTTGCTGTGTTGGATTATCTCAATCTATTATAATGTGGTCGTTTGTGCCTTACCGTGGGACTAATCCCTTCATTATCGGTTTAAAATGATGATGCAACTACAGAATTTTCCTTTCCATTTACCTTTAGACAACGTCTACCAATCGATTTAGACTACATCTACCAATATCAAAAGTGCTGGCACTTGTGGTTGATGCCACAGTTGTTGCTAGATCTTCATCCGGCATACCTTGAAGCACTATTATCTCCTGTCTGCTGCCTCACTTCCCTTTTCGAGCTAATGCAGATGGTTCTTTGCCTTTCGTAGCACATCAATCTTGGGATTGCTATCCTCAGAGCCACTGCTGCGAGGGGCCATTACATCACTTGCTCAATGCCATGGGCTCCTTTCACTGCTATGTGGCACAGTGTGTGCAAGGCACCTGAACAGCACTGGCAGGGCATCGTGTGCATTTTCCAGCTGCTTTGTGAGACGTGCATCTTGCAGCATCAGCTCGTTAATGTAGTGTTTCAGTTGTTGGGCATATACATGTAGCTCACAAATTTCTTCACACAAGATCTTGACTGTGCTCATCAAAGCCATTTCTTCTCCCTCTCGCTGCCTCTTTTCCCGCTGTTGCGCCTGTTTCTGCCACCGTGGACAGTAGGCTCTCAGGTGCTCCAGCTATACACATAGCCAACCACTTCCGCCGTTCGGGCGGCGAAGTTCTGTATCACATACCCTGGAATCGATGCCCCTCAAAGCCAACTGCAACTCCTTCAGTGTCTTCTTGACTCTGTCTTCGTCGTCTTCGTTCAGCGTCACTGCTCAAACTGGACGTCGGGGTGCGGACCACCGTCTTGCCGACTCCACTTCCAGTACTCGGGCCAGGGCGTCCTTCATGATGTGGGGTGCACCTAGGTGTACCGCTTGCAATACTGCGGTGTTGCGAGCCTCCTCAGGACACCCTTCCAGGGACAAGTAGGAAAGTCGCACGATGTCTTGTCATAGATCCTGCAGTGGCTATCCTGATCGTCGGGCGCGGCTTCGCAGTTGGGAAAGGTGGGCACGTCGCAGGTATCGGTCGCCAAAACATAGATCCAAGGCTGACACTAGTGTGGAATACTTTAGTCAATGTCACTCTGGCAGAGATTGTAGTATGCTCAGTGTGGGGCCTCTCAGTGCAGCTGTGAGGTAGTGAGCCCACTGTCCATCTGACCAGCCTTTTAGGGTGGCGACTATTTCAAACCGAGGTTGGTACTACCGCCATGAAGTCTGGCCATCGTAAGGCGCGGACTTAATTGCGACTCCCTTCCCCACTCCTGATTGCACGACACCAACGCCGCAGAGCTGCAGACTATCCTCCGAGGTTGTTATATTGGTTACGACCTGCACTGCTTCCTCACTTTCGTCGGCTGCCGGTTTGGTGATAGCGGGACTCCATTACTAAAGAAATTCTTACCATTTATTTTCTAATGCTTTCATTTTCTGTTTCATTTCATTCTCGACACTGTTCGCTTTTTCCTTTACACTGTCAATTTTCTTGTCCATATAGTTAACTCTCATATTCTCTTTCCTGTCTACATTTCCATTTACAGAGTCAATTTTCCTATCTCCTAATTCACTTTCATAAGTTATCTGGCAATTTACATTATTGTTTACCTTATTTACATTCTCGTTCACACTACCTATTTTATTATTTACATCTTCTCTCAAGCTATTCACACTTGTGCTCACACTAACCATTTGGATACTTAACCCCTCAATTAATGCTCTCAGTGCTTCTAGAACTGCAGACTTTTTCTAGTTAACATTTACTGCAATGGTTGTAAAAAAATTCTTAATTATTTTTGTCTACAGCTATTACAGTTCAATATTTTTTTCATATCACTAATCAGTTGCCTACTGTCTTACTTAATTTACAATTAAATACCTCCATCCCACTTCTGACACCAGAGTTACAAGACGACAGAGGGGCGTATTCGAATTCGTGAGGGATGGAGGTCTTAATAAAAATAAAATAACTAAATTTAAATTTTTAATTTATTCACACAACTATTATTTACAACATTGTACTATCTCTATCCACTTTTACTCTTGTTACCCTCAGTGAGTGCAATATTTAATGTATATTAAAAATTCTAATTTAAAGCCCTTCTCAATGTCTTTATGTTAGTTACAATCGCTTAATTCACACTCATTATTAACACATGTTCAGCCTGTTGTTGCCATAATTTGAAATGTCTTACACTCATGCATCCAGTTTGATAGTTGCGTTAGCCAATCTCTCTCTCTCTCCACTGCCAGATGCTTGCAGTCTACATTTTACTCCCGCTGGTCACTTCCATCGCCACCCATTGCTCTATTGGCTCGTTGTCTATCGCTTAAGGTCGAAGAATCGCCCAAACTCTCAACTCTCCAAACCTGTCGGCTCGGAGGCCATCGCAGCTTAAATAGTCTCGCTTGCCCTGATATGGAAGGATTTCCGCACCCCGGGTCTCACTGAGAGAGGCAATGGCAATGACAATGACCCAGAACGTTCTTTCAGATAACCGCAAAAATTAAATCCACCTAAGATCAGGAGTGCGCGAGATATGGTAAGTTTTTTTTTTTTTGCGATGGCTGCCTTTGTAATCACCACCCGCTTCTTACATAACAACTCTAACCTTCAAACATTCCTTCACTCTCGCTAGCAGGATGGGGCAAGGGAATTCAATGTAGACCAGTGAAATGTAACATTAAATTTCGTATCTCATAGTTCTTCGGAAATAAACTGGACACTAATAAACATTAACGAAGACAGTGACAGTAATTTACCACTTCCATGATTACAGATACATTTATGCTGCTGCTGATCCAATGGCAGAATATTTTGTAAGAACACTAAATAATGAAAAATTACTATGTGAAGCCATAAAATTGGCTAAATATTAATTTTCTACATGCAGGTAATATTTTTTTATTGTATGTGTGCAGAGAAAATGTTGTATACTTGCGATTTTTGCACATTATAAATAGTATTTAAAACCGTTTTTAATAATAATTTTTCTTGATAATTACATTAAAATCCGATGTGTGTCAAGCTGTCAGAAGTGTCCTTAACGTAAAATCTGAAAAAATTTGGCAACCCTATAGGTTTCTTGCCCACTCCTATTCTGAGCCAGTTGTTTAATTAATATTTGATGGCCTTGCTGTCGACAAGATGTTAAGCTATAAATTAAAAAATTAATGAACTGTTGGCAGCTGTCATTCCGAGAGGAGCTGATGGCGGAGCTGAGGTTTGTGGCGCGATGCCATGGGTCCACCAAGCCCGTCAGGAAGCATCACAGGCAGGATGACAACCCCAAGGATGAAGACACGGACGACATAGACTTCATCGCCATGAATTCCTACCAGAATGGGTTCCAGTTCAAGGAGCCGCTAGCGTGAAGACTGCCGGCAACTGAATGCTGCCACCAAAAGTGCCTCATTTCTTAACCTATAGAGTTTGTTTTCAGTGTAAAATGTTCTCAGTTATAAACATTCTTACTGTACATACTGTGTGTAAAGTTTAAAATAACTTTTTTTTTAAATAACAATTTTTCCCATTAAATGGACTGCATATTTAAAACCGGTTACATTAACACACTAAAATAGGTTGAAGTTTCAACCAATAAGGGGGTATGAAGATGTTACTTTGCCTGAAAAGGCATTATTAACATTGTTGGAACTAACATAGTTTACACAAAACAGTACGAGTCACAGTTGTGTTTTGTTAGATGTGCCAGTTGATTTCCAAAATTTCTCAAGTCTTCTCGTGCCTGTATGAATTAATGCAAACACCACCAGACGTAACAGTAAGTTGAAATAACTCGCTCTTCTAGCAGATATGAAGCCATGTAATAAATTGATATTTCCTAGTGATGTCACACAAGAACTTTTGCCAGTGTCAGATATGATCCATACTCCTTCCCCAACTCCTAGTTCAATTCCCAGTTGCAGTAATAGATTCTCTAACATTTATCTTAAGATGACGAATGTTATTCAAATGTACAATGGAAGAGTTTGAAACCCCATAGTTCTGAAAGTGTAATCTCATGCATGTGCATACCTAAATGGGTTGAAACAGACATAGGCAAATTCCAAACACTTTTCATTTAGAAATACATATTAAAGATTGTTTTCTATAGACCTCTTTCTGAGTCCTTGCAGTCTCCAATTTTAGCCTACTGTAATTCCTGTCATACTATACAGATAGTTTCAGTAAAAGCATGCAAGAATGAAACTGGGAATAGGGGCTGCACTATGGAACATTTTGAGATTAGGAACGTCTGGTTCACGAAGCCAGCAAAAGGAAATATGGGCGTAAACACTTAAACACAAATACAGATGTCCGGATTAGTTACGTGCATTGCTAACATTACGTGTGTACGCTACTGTTACGTAGTACTGTACAAAACCATTCCATTGATGGACCAGTGTTATGGTATCAGTTTGTACTTCACAAGAGTTGCTCAAAGTGACGACAGCCAACCTCAACGCAAGCTTGGCAAAGGCGTAACAGATTATGCCACACCTATTCAAATATCTCGTGCATGTTTCACCTGTCGATACATGCACATGCTGTGGAAAAGTGGATATGACAGTCACCTTGTGAACAATAAATGAAACACACGCACGCACACATCATGGTTCGCCTACATGTTAATGCCCATATCTCCTTTGGCTGGCCTTGCGCACCACATGTCCCCAATCTTAAAACGTTCTGTGGTGCAGCCCCTATTCTCAATTTCATTTTTGCACACTTTCACTGAAACATTCTGTATATCACTAACGCTGTTACTGAAGGAAATACTAGAAATGTTCTTACCTATAATTTTAAAATGTGAAAAGGTATTTTGCCAAAACTACAGTAAAAATTCAAATTGTCTATCAAAGATGTTTATGACCAACCATTTAAATCTTGACTCTTGGTATATGGAGAATTTATAATATCAAGAAACCTGTTAAACAGAGCAGGGTTCAAATGATAATTAATACAAATTGTCTCCATATATGTCAAAATGTTTTGCAGTGAGGTTCTATCTGAAAATTCTAAGTAAAGCAGAATCCTGCAGTTACATCTCTTGATTTTACACCTTCCTAGACTTTGAACAGCAGGGCCCATAAGTAGGTGACCTGCCAGATATGTCGTGTGGTAGTGGCAACCCTCTACAGCAGCACACTTGCTTATCAGGGGAAGCTGGCATCTCTGAACAAATTGAAGTTGCTGTGCAAACAAGTACTTTCATTCAAAAGGCCCAGGTCGCACTAGTCTACCTGGCAGAATCCGTATGCCTTAAACACAATGGCTAGCGCAAGGGATCTGTGCCTTCATATATCTAAATACTGCCCAGTAGCAAGGCGTGAGCTTTTCAGGAATGGAAGCAACTGGTACAGAACAAAACAAGACTATTTATTGTTTAAAAAAAATCTAAAAGCATCTGCCATTAGTTATATGAAGTAATGTATGAGGTTAAGGTTGGGATGAAGGGACTAACGATAAGCTACAATTTACTAGATTATATCTTGATTATAATAAACAGATAATACGTGGCACAGTCGGTATAACAGGAACCGTCGATAAGAGCGGAGGAAACAAATAAATTGTAATTACGGAGGTTTGTTTCAAAGTGCTCAGTGTTCGTAAGGTTTAATAAAAAGAAGTTTGCAAAATGTTTAATGTACCATGTGGAAAATGCATTAAATGTACCGCTAAACTATACTGCAGGGTTATCTAGGTGATAACTGTAAATAAATTAGCCAGGCATTTGATATTAACTTTGAAGCGTCTCCCTACCAAAAATTTACAACAGAAACAAAAAGAAAACAAAACATAAATTTTGTTGTTGGTTTCTATGTCTTAGCTGTTGGTTTCTGTTGTAACTTCTGTTGTATTTAATATGGGATTTGGCCTCTTTCCGTTGGGTTCTGTTCGGTTGCTGTTTGTTTTTTTATTGTAACCATTGTTTCCATTGGTTTTTATTGTGTTATGATGGTTTCTATTACACTATAGTATGTTGGGTTTTGTTGTAATCTAGTGGTTTCCATTGGTTTTTGTTGTGTTTAGTTGATTTATATTGTGCCATAGCCAGTTTGTTTCTCTTGTATTCTTGTGGTTCCCATTGGTTTCTCTTGCATTTTGTTGGTTTCTATTGCGCTGTAGCAAGTTGTTTCTGCTGTATTCTAGTGTTTTGCATTGGTTTCTGTTGTGTTTTGTTGGTTCCTGCTGTGTCATAGTCTGTTGGTTCCTGTTGTATCCCAGTGGTTTCCATTGGTTTCTGTTGTGCTTTGTAGGTTTCTGTTCCCAGTACAACCTTTCGGTTTCTCTTGTATTACCCGTGATTTTCATTGGTTTCTGATTCTTTCTGTTGGTTTCTGTTATATTTGTTTCTGTTGTGTTCTGTGGTTTTCTGTTGTGTTTCTAGTAGTTTCCATTGCTTTCTGTTGCATTTTGTTGGTTTCGGTCTCATTTCATTCTGTTGTATTCTGATGAAGTCTCAGTTGTTTCTGTTGTGTTTTGTGGCGAACCACGAGTTATTTACAAATTCAAATACAACATTTTTATTTATAAACCATTTACATACGAAAACGCGACAAGTACTCAATGGAAAAACTATAATCGACTCGTCGAGCTGAGCACCAACCCCGTGGTCCAAAATGATTGTAATATTAGGTGTAAACCCAAAGGACAAGGTCCAATCTTCCAAATTTACAGAAGCACGAGCATGACCAAAAAACTCAAGACCCAAAATAATAATATCATAATTAAGAATCGAAAGTACTCAAAAGGGAAAGGTCCAAGTGAAACGACCGATTTTGAAGTGCAAATCCACTACGTGAGTGGCCTTCAATACTTCATGATTCGCAATGTACATACGTAGTTCAAAAGCAAGACGAATGCTTGACCATGAAAACACTTTAGCACGCAACAAAGATTTCAAAAAATGCCAACCAACAACACAGTGCGTCGCGCCCACATCCACTAAAGCAGGTCATCATGCGCCACGCACGCGCCCTGCATAATGCATTTCTTAAGTAACTGCGGAATTTTTCGCGCACTCTAACGACAGCTGGAAACACCGCACAACTTCCTAGCCGTCATTTGTTTCCCACCCGGGAACATCCAGCTCGCGTGTGTCCGATTTGGCCGCAACGAAAAAACATTTGCGCTGCTGTAACACAACACGTGGCTGCGTAAAGCAATGACTAACTTGCCCTCGCCTAGCACAATCACTACAACGGCGATTGTCAATCCTATCACTAACAACCGTCAAATTACCACCCTGGACGTGTAACGATGTTGGATTTGAAGGTGGAGGACAAGTAGAAGGATCTTCAGCTGCTGTGGCTAGCCGACCTTCTAATTTCCACGGCGAGCGCCCTAAGCTGGTACAGGTAACAAAGTGCATAACGTGTGCACATGAGGTGCTAGGTGTTCCAACACAATATTAACGATTTCCGTTTCGGGAAAATCTAGGCACAATGCCCGCTGATGGGCCACAGTGGATTCAAACAACTCAATCAAGGGCTCGTCCGAGCGTTGAAAGCTGTGTACGAGGTCACATATGCAAGTGCGTTTAATACGTGTGGGCAAGGTAATGCGCTTAAACCTTTTCATAAAAAATTAGCGAAGGATCCACTTACACTATTCATTTCTTCAACAATAATTTACAACGCATACCCTTCGCATTTGACTGACAAAGCTCGCAGCAAGGTCTTATCTTAGCACAACCGTAAATCAATAACTTTAGCCACCGCGATGAAAAAAAAAAATTAAAACAGTGCGGGGCTCCACCAAGCGCACTGCGGACCTCGCCACCCCCCCCCCTTTTTTTTTCTAAAAACCTGGTGCCCTGGATATAAAGTACGTCAAGTAACAAGTCTGAAACAGCCTTCATACTCGCAGAAGTATAAAAATAAAGTAGTAAGTGCACAAACAAACACTTTTGACACTAAGAATCACGAAGAAAAGTTCCGAGTGACATGCACTAAGATCTTGGAGTAGAAACAAACAGTAGCGAAAGTGTAGAACGTGCACGGTACAATTACAATAGAAACATGGTAAATGTCGGTCCAGTGGAATCCCACGATATAGTAGGTTCCAAATGCAATTGCTCCACGGAGAACTTCCAGAGCCTAACGCCCGGTACACGCGCGCGCAACTTAGCGCCTGGCGGACAGGCAATCTCACGGACATCAGAGATAAGTGGGCTGCGTCGGCGAGATCGCAGGCGCCGGCTCAACTCGTGCATCGAAGGCGATTCCAGCAGGAGTACGGCAGAGTTCACACTCAACGCCGTGGTCCCGACCCGGGCGGGAGAAAAACAAAAGGAGGTGAAATAAACAAAGGACAAGGAACACGTATACTGACAGCGGCAATTAAACAAATGGCGTCAAATAACCACAACAGTACCGTAAGACCTGGGCACATATTTTCTAAGCTCACGTGAAATATCTGGTAATTTTAGCATAACTGTATTAATACCTAAAGATTTAGAAATAACATAGGGCCCTATATACTACGGAATATATTATGAGCCGATATCTTACCCACTATCAGGTAACACAAAATTTCTACATAAAATTATGCCCACCTACAGCAAACGGGATATCGACCCTATCCTTATACAGTCGAATATGTGGTGATGATCTCACACTATTAATTACCACTTTCCAAGCACTAAATCTTTGGACATTGATATTTTAAATTAAAGTGAAAAATCTATTATAAACATTTTCAAACGAGACTATTGTTCCAAACTTTATATTTTCTACGAAAATTATTTGTATTTCCCTTTTCAATTCTTTTGACGTAAATACCCTTCGTGCAAGAATCGCATATACACATATGTATAAACGTGCCACAACCTCGCGGTTTGCAACATCGAGACGCTAAGCCACGTTGTTGAGGAGGCGATCTAGGGCAGCAGCGTCCAAGGAAGGAGGTAAGGAAATATTCCAAACGTTAAGGAGAAGATGGCTTAAGTTACGGCGTAAAAGTGGTAAAGAAGAAGAAGAGCCTGTGGAATCGTGCACTACACTATTAAAACCAATACTAATAAAATCAAAATCACGATCCTAGAGAGTGTTGCCCTGGTTGTAAAAGATCGTTAAACATGCCTTATTGTTCGTTTTATAGCATTCCACTCGATTACCCTTGGGAAAGTAGTGACTAGAAGTATAATATTTAATCGCCCAGCGAAAACACATATCTTAAAAACAAATGGAGTGAAAATAACGGGCATTGTCCATCACATTTTCCACACCTGATCTGAAAGAGCCCTAACTATCGTAGACGCCTTCGTGTTCCTCAGGGACAACAATATTACAAACTTACTGAACATGTCCAACACAATCAACAAACATACATTTCCCTTCTTAGGGCAAACCAAAGGCCCAGAAATATCAAAATGCACAACATGCCACGAACATTCAGGTACTTGAATTTTAGCTTGACCAAAATTAGTTTCTAAATCCAGTTTTGCAACGTCGACAATCATCGCGAAAGCGTGCGTGCTGCGACACATCTAACTTCAACGTAGACCAGGCAAAGGGTGAAGAAATTCTCAGGGAGGTCTAATTAATCCCTAAATGGCCACCCTACAAAGAGTCATAAAAATATTTTAATATCATTAGCCGGAGCGCTTCTGATAGTACTAGCTTTCTGGCCCGACCTATCTTACTCGTAAAATAAATAAGACCATCCTTTTCGATATAAGAACATTGAATTCCAGCAACTTATTTGCCCACACTACGCGTCGAAAGCTTGTGCCTGTCGAAGTTGAACAAAACACTCGGCGAAGACTTGTATAGTGCTCAAGGAAGCAAGTTCTTCAGCAACGAGAGTCTCGAAATCATTCGGATCAAACATACTTGACAGGGCGTCGGCGACAGGGTTGTCCACGCCGCGGACATGATGCACTTTAAACATAAAACGCCACAAGGGTAATACCCAACGGCCTAATTTGCCCAGCTGGTGGGGATGATTTAGAACTCAGCTCAGCGCGTGATTGTCGGTAAACAAATCACTCTCTTCGTGTTCGATATACGAAGTAAATTATTCCAACCCAAATAAACAAGCGAGTGTTTCCTTTTCATAAATTCCTAGCGAACGTTCATGCGCAGTCAAGGACCCACTTGCAAAAGCACCGGCGCTTTATAGCCATCCAACCACCGCCCCAGTGGCACTCCCGACGCCAGAGAAGAAGCGTCTACCTGCACGACAAAACGCAGGCAAGGTAAGAACAGGCAGGGGACTAAGTTCACCCTGTTAGTTTCTGATTAAATCCTATTCATGTACCTTAGATTTTTTTTTATTTTCTGCTGTATTTCTAGTNAACAAGCGAGTGTTTCCTTTTCATAAATTCCTAGCGAACGTTCATGCGCAGTCAAGGACCCACTTGCAAAAGCACCAGGCGCTTTATAGCCATCCACCCACCGCCCCAGTGGCACTCCCGACGCCAGAGAAGAAGCGTCTACCTGCACGACAAAACGCAGGCAAGGTAAGAACAGGCAGGGGACTAAGTTCACCCAGTTCGTTTCTGATGAAATCCTTAGGTTTTTGAAGTTTTCTGTTGTATTTCTAGTGGTTTCCAATGGTTTCTGTCGCATTTCATTCTGTTGTATTCTGATGTAGTCCCAGTAATTTCTATTGGTTTATGTCGTGCTCCACTGTTATTTCACCCTGTTAGTTTCTGATTAAATCCTATTCATGTACCTTAGATTTTTTTTTATTTTCTGCTGTATTTCTAGTGNTTCACCCTGTTAGTTTCTGATTAAATCCTATTCATGTACCTTAGATTTTTTTTTATTTTCTGCTGTATTTCTAGTGGTTTCCATTTGTTTCTGTAGTATCTTATTGATTTCTGTAGCATTTTATTATGTTGTATTCTGATGTAGTCCCAGTAATTGCCGTTGGTTTCTGTTGTGTTCCGTTGTTTTTTAATTTCACCCTTTTGGTTTCTGATGAAAACTTATTGATCTACCATTGTTTTTTTTTTAAGATTATGTTGTATTATGTTGGTTTATGTCGAATTTCATGCTATTGGAATCTGTTGTAGTCTCAGTGGTTTCCATTGTTTTCTGTTGTGTAATAATGTATTTGTCCTGTTGGTTTGTGAAGTAATAGTACTGTATCCCTTCATTTATGTTGCGTTTTGTTTGTTTATGTTGTGTTTATTGGTTCTTATTGTGTTAAAGAAACAACTAGAAATACAACATAAAACACAACAGAAACTAAGGCAAAACAATGTGAATTTTATCGGAAATCAACAGTGTGAAATACAATGAAAACTAACAGAAAACCATGAAGACAGCATAAAATGTGAAATAAACCAACAAAGCATAGCTTAATACAATGGCTATAACAGGAAATGCAACAAAAATCAACAGATACAACACCATAAAAACTAACAAAACACAGAAGAATTCAATTTTAAAAATCTGAATACAATAGATCCCAAACGACTATGACACAACAGAAACCAACAGAAACCAACAAAACACAACAGAAACCAATAAAATGCAATAAAAAACAATTAAAACCTTTAGAATACAACAGGAAGGAACCAACTGGCTACAGCTCTATATAAACGAACAAAATGCAGCAGGAATCAATGTAAACCACTAGAATACAACAGAAACCAACTAGCCACAGCACAACAGAAACCAACAAAACACAACAGAAGCCAATGGAAATCACTAGAATACAACAGAAACCAACTGGGTTTATCACAACATAAACAAACAAAACACAATATAAACCAACGGAAACCACTAGAATACAACATAAACTAACTGGCTACAGCACATACAAACCAACAAAACACTACAGTAACCACTGGAAACCACTAGAACACAACAGAAACAAACTCGCCATAGCACAATAGGAATCAATAAAATACAACAGTAACCAATGGGAACCACTACAATACAACACAAACCAACAGATTAATTTACAACAGAAACTAGAAGTAGTTGTGTCCCAATAGAAAATAATTAAAACCAATGGTTCCAGTGTTTTCTGACAACAGGAACCAACAGAAACCACAAAAATGTTCTCCGTCCTCTAAATTTGTAAGCAACAGAAACTACTGGAATCCGATAGAAGATCTGGTGTTACCAATGGGAAACAACATAAACCAATCAAAATACATTACAATAATAATTCTACACAAAAGAAATCATTGAAATTTATGTTAAATTTTGTTGGTTTCTGTTTTAAATTTTTGGTAGGGCTGATCTTAAATCTCACAGCGAATCGCGGAAGATTGCCACTCCTCTGAATGTTATTGGAGAGAATGCATTAGACATCTACAACACCTTTACTTTCACCCTGGACAAGAACAAAAACAAGACAGTGGCCATTGTTCTCAGCAATTTCCAAACAAGCCATTGTTCTCAACAATTTCCAGACAAACTGCAATCCAGATAAAAACATAATGCATGCCTGCTTCTGGTTTTACAATCGCAAAAAAAAGGAAGGTGAGAAATTGTATGCGTTTCTAACAAAATTGAAAATGCTGTTTCAAGATTGTGAATTAAATTCTCCGTAACAGGGTTGTTTTTGGAGTAATTGATTGTGCAACACACGAGAAAGTGCTAAAAATTGGAGATGTGGATCCACAAGGAATCGCACAACGTTTCTGAACAGCACAAATTGCATCCCCTCAAGCAAATCAAGTGGTGCAACCCACTCGCGATAACCCTAGTCACATCAGTGTTGATGAAACAAAATACAACACAAGCAACGACCAGCAAGACACTGAATGCGCTGAGAAGAAATCCAGATATTAAAGGCAAGTGGTATGGTTCTCAACACACAACGGGCCCGCTGAAGTGTCAGGTGCAAGGAAGACTGTGTTCACTGTGTGGTCGTTGAAACCATTTCAAACACGTATGTGGTCTGCATGTGCAGAAAAAAAAACCCCCAGCAAATGACGTAGGGAAAAAATGCTGAAAGCCCCAAGCAGGAGAGTTTTTAGTATGGAGACTATTACTGCAGTCTTGGTATCCCAACCAAGACAAACACTGGCGATTCTTCAATGAGCTGGACAGAAACCTTCCTCATTGAAAATGTGGATAATGTCAAATTCAAACTTGACGCGGAGTGNATTCTTCAATGAGCTGGACAGAAACCTTCCTCATTGAAAATGTGGATAATGTCAAATTCAAACTTGACGCGGAGTGCTTGTGTGAGCATCTTACCACTTTAAAACATTTTCCCGTTTGCAACATTTATCTCATGAAGTCAAGTTACATAATGAAAACGTATCACCTGTTGCTTGCAATCACTCCAAAATTAAAGTTGTTGGTAGTAGTGATTTGACTCTCCCTCAACACGGGTTCAAGGGAAACTGTGTTATAGCTAATGAAGATTCTGTACCCATCTTAGGACTTAACACCTGAGAGAAGTTAGGTATTCTGCAGAAGAATGTGGTCAGTGAAATACACCAACAGTCCAAAGCGGACACCGTCACTACAAAACGAGATGTTTTCTCTCGCGTTAGTAAGTTTTCAAAAGACTATACAATTAAGTTAAAGGAGAACTGCAAGCGATCCTGTAAATTTCCGCAAAGACTTCCAATTGGAATAAATAAGCTGAAAACTGAGTTGTAGAGGCATGATATCATTTAGATATCATGCCAGCTAGGCATGATATCTAAATGCAACACACCCACAGCGTGGGTTAATAGGTTATTATGAATCCTAATGATTCTTTAAGAGACTGCCTAAACCCTCAGGGCTTAAATTATGCTGGTGTGAAAGAATATTTTAAGATACCCACCGTTAGGGAGGTTGTCGCAAAACTGGGGAAGGCACAATATCTATCCATTCAGAAGATTACCTTTCAGCCTTTACATCTCCACCGAGATATTTTAAAGAGACAGCACAGAAATATTTGGAGGTATACAGATGGTGTCATCATTTATGTTGATGTTCTTCTCATCTATGCAGAGAGTTAACAAATACACAATAAAAATACTTGCAGAGAAGTGTTGCTCAGGGCTAAAAAGTCATGTCCAGTTAAATTTACAAAAATTTCAATAAAAGGTGAATGAGGCACGGTATGTAGATCACACTTTCAAACAAGGAGTTTTTTCTTCCTTGCGAGGATGAAATCCCTGTCAATGTCGATGACGATGATGTTCCAACACGCAAACAAGAACTTCAGCACTTCCTTGCTTTGCCTAATCACCTAAGAGACTTTATTTCCAACTTCACTGAAGTCATGAATCCACTAGAAGTTTATAACAAAAGATTGTGAGTTTGAGTGGGAACCTACCATACGTGGTGCTAGCACGGAGAATTTAAAAACCATCCTTACTTCAGTCATTCTTGCAAACATTTGATAACTCCAAGGACAGTGCAATTCAGGTGACTGTATGAAAAAGATAATTCACACTCATCATTTACAGATATTCAATCTGTCCATTGCCAATTTTTCGAGTCTCAACCCATCACATAGCATATAAACAACATGTTTAAATTTCCAACTACCACATGTTTTTTTTTTTTTTTTACTAAATTGACAAATCAACATTAAAGTCATTGGGCACATGGCTACATCAAATTTTACCTTCTGACAAATTAGCCACACAAAATAATGATTTGATAATCACACTATCTCGAAGTTTTCATTTGGTATAATTGACTAAAATTTTATGGGCAAACCACACGCAGTAGCACATGTACAAAATTTTTAAANCCACACAAAATAATGATTTGATAATCACACTATCTCAAAGTTTTCATTTGGTATAATTGACTAAAATTTTATGGGCAAACCACACGCAGTAGCACATGTACAAAATGTTTAAAATTAATGTGCAAAGTGCCCAAAATTTGCTCAAGCCAACCAACAAATTCAAAATGCAATATAAGAAAAATTGCTGTGATCCGAGACATATGTCCTATTTACACACCAGCCCATTGCATACTATAAAACCTGACAATGAAAGCGAAATGACAAATGAAATGTCGGCGGAAACACATTACACCGTTCACAGTGCCACAGGCACCCTGCAGGCCGTCAAAGCTGTGGCACAAAATACGAAATATTTGAAAAAACAGGGCAGTATACTCCATGCTAAGATTACAATGGCCCATAAACCTTTGATAATATTTAATACCTATAGCTGCGAGGAAAGGTACATGGAGCATGTCATTTAAGAAACTGTCCAACTGCTAACGAACTGGTAATGAGTGAAGCTCATTCCAATTAGACATTGACATCAGGCAACGCCACCCTTAAAAGAATCACACATTCAGTTAATAGGGAAAGAATTTAAAGTTACACTAAGCACAGAACACAATATGCAGAGAAGCGGCTGGCCAAAGGGAATTTCGAACGGGCACCAAAATTAATTTAATTTTACGCAACTCTACCTTAAACGCCTCTAGATTAACCCTGGATAAAGTGACTCGCATCACAAAAGTCAAACACAATCTTACGTCACCATGACCTTACACACGTAACTCCCGACCGGGAGACCCGGCAAAAAATAAGTAGCAAAATGACCCAAAAAACGCCACACTGGCGTATTTAAACACAGTAGCAAAACCTTAGCGCATGCACTGGGAAGGAGAGGTAGGGGTGGATCATAGAGAATCGACATTGAGGAGGGAGAATACAGAAAAGGAATCAATAAGTGACCTCACAGCAGCTCCGTCCACGCATGCGAGGACAAACCTGACCTCACAAACTTTCTATATGGCGGAGGATACAAAATAAGGAGAAAAAAAGTATGTATATCTAAAGCAGAGCTTTCATAAGTACGTACTCGGTTAACCATGAACAGTCTATAGGTGCAAAGATTGTGAGGCATTAGCAGCGATGAGATGAGAGAGTATTAAGAAGGATGTGGTTTCAAGTAAAAGCAAGATTGCAGGATCTTTGCAAATTACATGTGTATGGCAACAGATATTTTCCTGGTTCACTACTATTTCACAGGGGTGTCTTGGGGAGGGAGGAAAGTGGCATTACGCTCTTGCGTTGGCCTCGGCACCAGAGATGTAAGGTGACTCCCTAGTAAAATATTGTCTGCAAAATCAGTGTTTGTGCGTATACTATTCTCAGACAATAAATATTCTGGGAATACAACTTTTTCCCAGGAAAAAAAATTTATCCACACCCACCACGTTTTACTTTTATCCTACTGGATATTGCATATATTAAAAGAGCAAAAAAAAAAAAAAAAAGTTAAAATTGTTTTGGAAAAATAGCATTTTTAGAGTTTTCCTGTGCAGTTTCCTTCAGGAAAAGGAGAAAAGTATAAAGTCACATCTGTAGTTCAATTCACTGGCTAACATAGTCTAATGATATCTTACTGTTACAGATGTAATCTGAGAGAATATCAGCTTTCTGGGAATGCATAACGCAATCTTGGGAGGGTTCATTACAATGTTCACTTACAACCGGATGTGACCTTGAGGTATTTGAACTTTTTTTTACTAGGGATTCCCCTTAAATTGGGCCAGCTGAGTCGCCAGGTTACTGTAATTGGCAGCAGCTACCTCCACATGCACACAACGGTATGTCGCACTGCACACTTTTTTCTTGGTCTACGACAAGACTTGGCCCCTCCAACCTCCCCTTCAACCAGCACGCTGTCGTCTTGCTGATGGAGTCCTTCAAATTCAATAGAGAATCCCAAACACGTCATTACAATTATGTAAATTATAACTGGCGAGTGGTAGTAGAAAGTTGAGGTTGGTTTTTTTTATTGTCTAGACACATTCTGCACATGAGCAGCAGGTTATCATTTTCTATTGACTGTAATATTTAACAAAACTGCAATTTTTATGCCTTCATGATGGCAAATATTGAGCATGATGTTGCCAATGATTACACTTCAAAATTAATTAACAACAAGGTGTAGAGCTTTGTGGGAGGAATATGCATATAAGCTTATGCCAAGCATTGTGTTTTCAGAGACAACTACTTAGGCATATTCATCACATTCAGATAAATTATAGCCCTGTCAAATTTCACCACTATGTATGATTGAGATTTCACTTTAGCACAATTAAGTAGTTGGTAAAAATTGCTAGCCTATGGCTTGTGTTTTGTGCTGTGCAGAACTTTGTATTATTTTCACATAACTAACTGTAGGGAAATTAAATTTAATTAACAATAAATGTAAAATTTGTATGACTAAGGTGATCTGATCTGCTTGATCGCATACATATATCATCAGTAGTGAGAGGAGCTCAAACCGGTTGAAAATAGGAATCCAGTGTCATGGTCGTAATTTTTGCTCCTATGACGACACAGATTCTCTTTCCTGTTTGACTGGTCACCCGCCCATAACAGCTACTGAGATACAATTAGGCTATATGCCATGATGGGGTCACATAACTCCAAAAATTGGGAGACATGTTACTCTAAACAGTTTTATGAGGATTGTTATTTACTACAGTAAAACCCATATCCTTAACTTTTCAAGGGACTGGTGGAAAAAAAGTTGCAAAATGAAGGAAAGTGTAAAAAGAAGGGAACTTACTATACTGTGAAAACAGACATTGGGACCAAAAAAAGTGTGTAAAATCAGTGGATGTAATACAGGGGTTCCACTATATATATATATATATATATATATATATATAAGCTGTACATATGCTGTATGTATGCAAAAATTATAATTTGTCATGTACATCAATCAATTTTGCAAACAATGAAAATATAATATTGTCTTAACTGGTTTAGTTTGCAGCTATTAAAAACAAATAAAAGTAAGTTATTTGTTCCAAGCTTATTTTTGATGAAAAGTTATTGATGAATGAATGAATTTGATTAATATTCAAAAGGGTCTGCAGTGTGACTGGAGTTGAGGGTTGTTTATTTGGTTGCCCCCAAGAAGGTTCAATTGCCCCTCTCAAAAAGGAGATAACAGACAAAACATGATGAGATGGTATTAACACGTGCTGAGAGTGGAAAGGGATAATGATGGGGCTGCAGAATGTTGAAAACAGAGGTCCTAAAGAAGACCACAGAGGAGAAGGGAAGTAATGATAATGACAGGAGTGCAGAGACAGGGGAAGAGTGAAGAACAGTGTAAGAGTAATTGTAGAAAGACAACAGATAAATGGCAGCATTTTATCTTGCGGACCAGCCATAGGCTGTAAACAGTAGCAGGCGATAAGCTGATTTTTATTTTTAGGGAGATAAAAAAAAAGAAAGACACTGTATAGTTACAAACTGGTAGAGTGTAGAGCTGACTGCATACTCCACACTTTCTAATGTTAAGGTGAAGATTGAGTCGTAGCCATTAAACAATAAAATAGTTGACAATTGTATTTAAATAGTTTTTATTACATATTACAGCATCACTCACTGTCCATGAGGTTGACTTTAATAGGAGAAAATCTGTTCTCCACAGCTTTAAGAACAGCCTCTTGGATAAACTCGACATCTTCTGGAGGACAGTAGTCATCATCACTTGACCTTGCAACTGTTATTACAATAGGTTTAGATGGCAAAAGTGTGAGTAAATCTGTGAATACAGAACTAACCATGACAGAGATATCTTTCCTAGATGACACGTGGTGAGGAAGTTCTGTATCATCACACGTACACCCGGCTTCATGAACCATCTCCCAATCCACCATACCGCCTTCACACATTACTTCTTTTACGAGTTTTTCCACACCACCAAAACTCTCGACCGTCTTATCTTCATAGTTTTCTAAACTGCCGTGTTTACAAACATGCTTGAACAAACATTGCAGATCAGAGAGTTGCCTTTTCCGTTTCTCAACTGCACCTTCTAAACATGCAGCGCTTTTCTCATCTTCAGGCCTTTGGAATCTGTAGAGGTCTTTAAGTCTGTCATAAAACCAGAACATTTCTTTAAAGGGATTTCTAGTACTGAAAAAATCTAGATCAATATCCAGAACATATGATGAGTTTTCATCAATAACAAATGTTTTCAAATGCTCTGTTAGCATCTGTAAGTTATGCACAACTTGCGAGTCCTCCAAGACATTACCTAATGTTACGACCACAAGTCTGACGTCCTTGCAATTCTCCAAATGCTTGGCTGGACTATAGAGACCATCGCTAAGAAAGTAGGCCTGCGTACTCGTGAGCCTAATTTCACCGGAACGAGAGCAGCGGCCAATCGCAAAGTCGTGGACGCCATCGTTCATCTGTCGCGCCCAGGGTGGCTTCACCCACACCAGGTTCTTGAAGTGGCCGGCATACACGGCGGGCAGGATCCAGTTCTCAATGCTCAGGCAGCTGAAGAGCTCGTGCTTGTCCCAGACGGTGTCCGCAGGCATACCCCGCGGCACCAGCATATCAGGGTGGGAGTCCAGGTGGACCAGTGTGTTGCCTTGGAGCGGCAGGTGTTTCGACCCCATGCAGCGGTAAATGTACTGCAGCACATCATTGTGATCTTCCACCACATAGATAGGCAGCTCCTTGAATGTTTTTCTGATACGGTGGCTCGTAATTGCTGAATCCCTTGCCACACCATCACAGCTACTGTAAACAGAACATATTGTTACTTACAGCGCACTAGGTAATATGTAATAGACAACTTGATACAGTAGTATAAAATTAAATATACAATAAAATTATTAACACCCAACTACTTTGCACTTTCTGACAATATTTGTAGGTTTTCAGCAAACCCTTTTAATGGTTGCACAAATAGTTTTTCATTTCACAATCACTCTGTTGGTGCGTTGAAAACACATGTTTCAGTTTATGTCGTAGTGTTTTGTAGAATTTTAGAGGACTCCTGCACAGTAATTTTACAGTATGGTTCTGATGGTGTATGTAACATTTAAATATTTGTTTGTTGATGTCTATATGCTATTTTCCCAAGTTCTATACATTCCCTAACATGCTAAATCATTCCCATTTTTCCTGTTGATGGAATTGTCATTACAATTGGGGATTAGCTTAAACCTCATCTTGGGAAAAAGTTCTCTCTTAAGGCAAATAAGAGCTTAGCATTAAAATTTCCTGTATACAGTCCTACCATTACAAAAAGAGAATGTTCAAATACAATAGTTATTTTGTGTTCAATCCTTTTAAAGAAATAATTACTTGTTAATTCCACCATCAAATTTTTCATATTGTGATTATTTAAGTACATCATTATTTAATTATAAATTTTACTGTGTACACAAAAAAAATGTGGCATTAAGGCACAGGAATGTTTAGTGTAAACAGAGTTACGACACGTTATTGAAAATATAACAAGCATCAAAATAATCTGAATCATTACAAAGATCATAATACTTGTGATGTGCCATATGATAAATATTAAGTGTTTAAATTATCTACAAGAATCTCACACAACTTGACCAGAGTCCTTCCTGGATGGATTTGCCCTTTAACAATTAATATAAACTATTGCAATAATTAGGTAAATTTGTGACCCTGGATTTTATGACACTGCAAGTATTCACCCACCCTCCTGCAGGTGTTTTGATTATTTCCATGGTAATTAATCTGTTCATGTTTATACGTCACATTATCTAGTCAAAATTGCAGAATTATATTTTAACGTGATGTCTGATTTTTTAAATTACGCAAGGGGCTTTGATTAGGCTCCGTCCAGGTGCCCCCTGGCTTTGTGAGCTTTTAGTCTAAATTTTGATTGTATCTATTTGAACACTTTGTCGGTAATGGTGCCTTTGGTTGGATCCCTCTTGAGCGCGCACCGTGCATGCGGGACATATGTTTTTCTTTTAAAGTAATTTTTTTAATATCATTGTTTTGCAATTTGATCCTTTGGGCCACATTACGTACTTTACTGAGAAAGCCCATGTTGTAACGAGAACTGTATTATCGACTTTGAAACTTCGATTGTGAGCCAATTTTGAGAATGAATAAATGGAGTTAATTTTAAGTGTAAATTGTATAAATGCAAAAAACTTGTGTGTCACAACGTACATTCGCTTCACACTTTATTAATGCAGCGCGCCGGAACTCACACATGCAAAATGGTTTATCTGGCAGTCATTTACCTTTTTAAGTGTATTTCATTTAAAAACATGCAATTATTTACAGAGCAACTAGTATTAGGATTTGTTTCTTTATGACTTTCAGTAATAAAAAATTCAAAACCACATCTTCTGAATTTTCCATTAAAAGAGTTTGTGTGCTACTTGCAGCACTCTGGCTCAGTGCTGGCACATTATTTTGTGACAAAGGAATGTCGTGGATGCCCCTCCAAGATATCAGTTTATTCAGAAGAAATGTATTTATTGAAATTGGTTAATATTTCAATAACAAATAATTTTATTTACATGAAGGTAACTACTAAAAATAAACTTTGTGCTCAGTAAAACCTGCGCCCTGCACAATATTTAAACATTTTTACAAGGGGAGGTCAAGTACACACATCTGGGGTATTATTTCATTCAGAAGACTTTCGCTTATTAAAATAAATTAATATTTGTATTATAAAAAACATGTTGGTTTTACATCAAAAGTGATTAAATATAAACTTCACGTAAAAACCACAACATAATTTTTTAGGGGTCAAAATTAGTTAGTTTTGATTTTGCTACAGAATACATCCAACACAAACATTACACAACCCTGCGCCTCGTATGCGCGGCTCATGATGGGCTAAACAAATGCAGAGGAATGAGGTCGGATGACAAACACCCTCTCCCTCCCCTCCATAGACCGCCATGGCCGCAAGCGCACGAGACCAGAATACGAGCGTCCTGACGTATTGGGGTGGTATGGCACTAGGCGTTACCAGCTCGTGTGTGACACAGGCGATTAGAGGGGGCATGCCACAGCAGCAGTGTGCCCGCCTGTGGCAGTGACTGCGTAGGTTGTAGCGCCTCGGGACTGCATCCCCCAGGTTAGGGGATAAGGTGGTGGGATGTCCTCCCTGCGCCACATACGACACCTGCGTATTCTCTTAACCCTGCGGGGGAGTGGGGTTGTGTCCGTACTGAACGTTCTTAGTCAGAGTTCTCCTTCGTCACCAAGTGTATTGGGTCCCTTGAGATGTCTGTAATGCAGGCATCCTGCATTTCTCCAGCCCTGTTGGTGGGGAGAGCCTCGTCATCTGCCTCAACCACTACGCAGTGGAGGACGGAGTCGTCCAGGGAAATGTCTGGCAGCCAATAGAACCAGGGTATGTCCGGTGTTTCCAATCGTGACGGGCTGCTCTACAATAGGCTCCGAGTACTCTAGGAGAAAACCCGTGAAGTCCAGGGATGTGGCTGAAGAACAGTCTATCTCCCGCGAAGTCCCTGCGCTAGTGGGGGTGGCAGACCTGATATCCCTGGGTATGAAGCTGTCAGGTGGAAACCCCGCGAAACCCGTGGGCATAATGAATGTGTCGAGCCTGCTGTCCTGTAGTTCGGTGCAGGTAGGGGTCACAAACACTGTGACTAAGTCCACATTGCCTACTGGGTTGAGTGGCTCAGTGTGGGCGCCTGCATCCAGTCCGGCGTTATCAGTATGTGGGTCATTTGCTGTGCACAGATCATCACGATGCATTTTTTGTGGCCTGCTGCCACCAAGCCGTACAAGGTAGGATGAAGCACCCATGCAGTCTACTATGGTCCCAGATCCCATCCAACAGGGGGCAAATCCTCCACTAAACTGTTTCTGCCCTGCTGACAGGGGGTGTGCGTGAACGCACACACGCTGTCCGGGTTGTAGAACAGGTGTGGGGAGGAGGAGGTGAGCGTGTGACCTGCTACTATATATGCTGCCTGACGGGCGTGTGTTAAGTTCCTCTCGCAGGGCATTCTCTCCCCACGATGTACAGGAGTTTCCTCCAGCTCCTCCTGGTTCCACACCTCTAGCTGACACGGCCTTGGCAGGTACCGCCCTTGCAGCAACTGCAAAGGCGACACCCCGGTCGCAGTGTTGGCGTGCTTGTGTAAACAAAGCAGTGCCCAAGACAGGTGTATGTCCCACTTCGTGTGATCCTCTTCAACGCGCACCCGCAACTGGGCCTACATCTCCTGGTTCCGGCGCTCAGTACAGTTGACCAGTGGGTGGTGGACTGGGGTGATGTGGTGTTTCACGTACCAGCGAGCGCACTCCGTCTGCCATCTACGGCCCGTAAACTGTGTGCCGTTGTCTGTCAGGGGCACCCAGGGAAAACCCCAACTGGGGAAAAAATTCTGACTTCAGCAAATGAGCGATGGTGCTGGTCCAGGTGTTATCCTCCATTGATTAGACAGTCCACATACTGTCAGTCCCAACAAAAGAGCATTGCTGGTTGTGATGCAGCAATGGGGTCCTGGTCTGCTAGTGGGTTCAGCAGCTGGTTCTTTTACAAAATAATAACAGCTTTTGCTCTCGAAAAGAAATATCATTCTACCATTTCTTGTAGAACATTCGTAACTCAAGACGTTTTAGTTTTTATCTAAATGCGTGTGAAATAAAAACCTGAGCAGTAAAAGTACAGATGGTGAAATCCGTGCAGAAATTTCTTATGTAAAACTTTTTATATACAAAAAATGTAATTTTGTAAGAGAGAAAAAATACAAATATTTTTGGACAGTATTTTAGTAACTGATGTCCCTGAAGATTTATAGACATTCAAATGTCAATATTAGGAGGAGGTTTATCAGTGTTTACCTACAACATGTAACTAAGGGTTCCACATGCCTGCAACATGAAACGTGTGCGCTATATAGCACACACTAGCTCATTCACCATTGGCCTCATTGCCTCTCTGTGTAACGTGCTCAACTGGCATGTAGTCATCCCGTCGATGAATTGCCTGAACGTGACCACCCTATATTTTTATGGCACACTAATAAGATGAATGTATGATGCACGTTTAACGACACTTTCTGTATACAAAATTTAGTAGCCAAAACTGATTCTGAAAAAACTTAATGAAGCCATTTTCATGCCTATAAAAACAATTCTTGGAGTTGAAATGGGAATCTAAAACTTGTCTTTGGGCATAAAATGTTTCTTAAATGCTTTTCTGTGTTTAGACACCAGTACAAAATATCTAAACTTTTTGAATTACGTGTTTTCCACCAAACCTGTGCAATGCAGTTCATCTGTCCACCAAGTGAAGCATTTAAAGTGCAAGCTGGTATTATGGAAAAGGTGAAAAATGTGGCTATGGATGAATGACGTGGAGGTCTCGCACCATTGGGGTCCAGCCTGGCTATCGACAGCCCTGCATACTGCTGATGGATACACATACCCAGCCATGTTGGAGATGAAGACGTTCTGCAGCGGAGGGCTGGTGCTTCTAGCAGGCTGCTGGCCACAGCACTGCTACGATCAGGCAGTTCTCACACGGTGTCCAACAACAGATGACCAATGTGGTTGGAGTCACCGCCTACAAGACCTCCTCGCCTGCCCTGCGGAAACACGAAGCATGCAAAGAGAAGCAATTTAGCGACCACTTGAAATAACAGAGAAAATATACACAACACTGGGTGCACCAACTTCAAAGCAAGCACTTTCAAGGTACCAACACTAAACAGTTATTTTGTCAACCGAATTGTCAAAACCATGTCGCTTGAACTTTCGGATAAGATAGCTGTTTACATAAATACATGGTTTGCATGTTATTACGCTTTCTCTAAACACCACTTAACAAAACAGAATTTTTTTTAACAAAACAAAGTTTTTACTTTACTCAGAACAATTTATTTTCAAAAACCATGGGTATTAGAAAAATAAATTAAAACAAACATCAAGTCATTGTGACCATGCAATTTTGACAGTATTGCTGGCAAATCATGAACCAACTGGTTGGCCTGCAACAATTGGCACGTGTTCACGTGGCAAATCAACAGCTTGGCATTCGGGGAGCAGTAACAGTGCCACGCAGAGAAACCTGTGTCACAGCCAGAGTGGCAACACGTTTGGCGACTGTAAACATGCAGCATGTATAAAACGTGCATTCCTGTAGTGTGGACTTCCTAACAAGCAATGTTGCCAGGAAACTAAAGTGTGCCTGTAGACTGGAGAGTAGAGCGGAGAGGTTTGACTGGCTCTTAATAACGAGGTCTTGAGAACTAATGACTGTGAATCTAGGTGAGCATTGAGCAGTGCTGAAATACAAGTGGGTAAAGCCGGAAAATCAGCAGATGACCAGCACAACTCCTACGTGCAGAAATCCAGGAGTGGCCCCATCGGCAATCAAATATGATTCACCTTGGTAGGAGGTGAGCACTTTAGTGGCCATGCCAACTGGGACCTGGCCTGAGCACTGGAAATGGCCAACAAAGTTAAAGAAATAAAGACCAAGGCACTAACGGGCATCCTGTCGTGTTCGCGAACACTAAAGAGTGAGATGCAGCAAGGTGCACAATTGCCAGTAAGGAAGTGTGGACATGTGTGACATATCATGGGACACGCCATTACTGGAGCATGCATGCAGCCAAACTCATAACTTTCCAGGACAGTATTTTCGCGTGCAAGCGCTTGTACAGCCAATTGCAACAAGACTACCACACCACCCACAACAGACCATGTATGGTTCTGCAAAGAGTACCAGACATCTTGATTGTGTAAAATCACCCAGACTGCTGTGAGAGCTATGCTCATACCCACACTGTGAACTGCTCACATCCTGCCATCCATGCTAGCACTTGTGTAATATAATGTTATCATTCCAGGTGAGCCTCTCACAGTTTAAAAATTCAATGGTAATTAGTTCAGAGTAGCGGCTTTACTGTAAAAAAAAAAAAAAAACCCCGGAAAGTGTTATATTTCCGCTCTACTAATTACGCAGAACACGAATATACTAAGGGCATTAACGTATGACTTATTTCGTAATATGTGCCTACCCAACCTAACTGAACCTAACCCCACAATGAGTGAATCACTATTTTACATTTTTAATCTTACCTAGTATTGTAGAGTTTTAATATAACTTAAGATTGTAGGCTATTAATCTAACCTAGGATTGTAGGGTTTTAATCTAACCTACGATTTTAGTCTAATCTAGAATTTTAGGGATTTAAAAGAACCGTAACAAAAAACACCGGAAGTATATGAATTAACTCACCTAGGTAAGCTGCGAGTACAATTCAACTATCCTCGGCCAATTCAACTATCGTGCATCTTACCTTACTCAACAAAGCACCATGATCTACTACAACATCCAAGTAAGACCCACCATATAGCTGAATATTACACACAGAAACACTCGTTCTTGCACCCTCCATTTTTAAATCACAAACCTTTGCACGGTCAGATTCGGACGTACACAACACAACACACACCACTCGCCATGAACCGCACTGCCTCGCTTCTAAACTGCAACTGACCTTTGGTGACGTCTACATCCACAGCCAATAAGGTGACGGCACGATGCGCATTTGTTCACGTTACTAAAACATTACTTCACCAAACATCATTGCGTCTGACGTAAACAAAGTGGACGAACTGCTGGTACTTTTAACTATTTAATTTAATACGTTCTACTTATTTTAAGATTACGCCCTCCTGAATATTAACAAGGTAAGCTGTGCAGAACCCATTTATGCTATTTTTGTGGGTCTAGGAAGTTTCCATCAGAAAAGCCCCTACTATGAACAATTACCAGTTCATCACTCTGAGGAGCAGTGCATGAATGGTAGAACATCTGGCACCTGAAGAACACACTATGGCCCGAGTGGACAGAAGGCCTTACTTAACCAATAGTCTGTGGAAATTGGCGCTAATATAGAGACCCTCAGGCAGTTCTACATGAAGCTACAAGGAAAAGGAAGCTCAAAAGAAATTCAATGCAAAATAAGATTAAGACTGTTGTGCAATATCCACCCAAAAGCCAGCCTAGTCAACATGTACATATTGATGTATATTACATATTACCAAATGACCACAAGATGTACTGCTGTCATTCATGTTACCAATGCCCAGGGATATGGTAGAGCGCTATATCCACCAAGCTGTGGTGACAAAGAAAGGGGAGGAGGGGGTGCTATGTATGCCATACACAACTGTGNAGAGCGCTATATCCACCAAGCTGTGGTGACAAAGAAAGGGGAGGAGGGGGTGCTATGTATGCCATACACAACTGTGTTGACAAAGAAAGTGGAGGAGGGGGTGCTATGTATGCCATACACAACTGTGGTGACAAAGAAAGTGGAGGAGGGGGTGCTATGTATGCCATACACAACTGTGGTGACAAAGAAAGGGGAGGAGGGGGTGCTATGTATGCCATACGCAACTGTGGTGACAAAGAAAGGGGAGGAGGGGGTGCTATGTATGCCATACGCAACTGTGGTGACAAAGAAAGGGGAGGAGGGGGTGCTATGTATGCCATACGCAACTGTGGTGACAAAGAAAGGGGAGGAGGGGGTGCTATGTATGCCATACGCAACTGTGGTGACAAAGAAAGGGGAGGAGGGGGTGCTATGTATGCCATACGCAACTGTGGTGACAAAGAAAGGGGAGGAGGGGGTGCTATGTATGCCATACGCAACTGTGGTGACAAAGAAAGGGGAGGAGGGGGTGCTATGTATGCCATACGCAACTGTGGTGACAAAGAAAGGGGAGGAGGGGGTGCTATGTATGCCATACGCAACTGTGGTGACAAAGAAAGGGGAGGAGGGGGTGCTATGTATGCCATACGCAACTGTGGTGACAAAGAAAGGGGAGGAGGGGGTGCTATGTATGCCATACGCAACTGTGGTGACAAAGAAAGGGGAGGAGGGGGTGCTATGTATGCCATACGCAACTGTGGTGACAAAGAAAGGGGAGGAGGGGGTGCTATGTATGCCATACGCAACTGTGGTGACAAAGAAAGGGGAGGAGGGGGTGCTATGTATGCCATACGCAACTGTGGTGACAAAGAAAGGGGAGGAGGGGGTGCTATGTATGCCATACGCAACTGTGGTGACAAAGAAAGGGGAGGAGGGGGTGCTATGTATGCCATACGCAACTGTGGTGACAAAGAAAGGGGAGGAGGGGGTGCTATGTATGCCATACGCAACTGTGGTGACAAAGAAAGGGGAGGAGGGGGTGCTATGTATGCCATACGCAACTGTGGTGACAAAGAAAGGGGAGGAGGGGGTGCTATGTATGCCATACGCAACTGTGGTGACAAAGAAAGGGGAGGAGGGGGTGCTATGTATGCCATACGCAACTGTGGTGACAAAGAAAGGGGAGGAGGGGGTGCTATGTATGCCATACGCAACTGTGGTGACAAAGAAAGGGGAGGAGGGGGTGCTATGTATGCCATACACAACTGTGGTGACAAAGAAAGGGGAGGAGGGGGTGCTATGTATGCCATACACAACTGACAAGCACCGAGAGAAGTAGAGTGATGCCTAAGCACCACCACCATGCAAAGATACGTTGAGGGAACTATGGCACATCTATCAAAATCCTTCCTCTGCAGATGTCGCAGATTGACTACCATCATCAATCCCACTACAGTGAGGGGCAGCAAGATCCAACCTCGCGTAGTCAAGATGACACTCCCAGCCACGACTAATATAACTGACGCTCATTTTTCCTTAGATACATTACTGCAACACCTGACCGCTTGCTCCAGATAATGATTGCAGTGAACGTCGGAACACTCGTGCACAATACAGATAGCTACATCTTTGTCAATCCCTATCTTACAAACTCCTACAACCTCACTGTTCCTGGGATACATTACTGCAACACCTGACCGCTTGCTCCAGATAATGATTGCAGTGAATGTCGGAACACTCGTTCACAATACAGATAGCTACATCTTTGTCAATCCCTATCTTACAAACTCCTACAACCTCACTGTTCCTGGGATACATTACTGCAACACCTGACCGCTTGCTCCAGATAATGATTGCAGTGAACGTCGGAACACTCGTGCACAATACAGATAGCTACATCTTTGTCAATCCCTATCTTACAAACTCCTACAACCTCACTGTTCCTGGGATACATTACTGCAACACCTGACCGCTTGCTCCAGATAATGATTGCAGTGAACGTCGGAACACTCGTGCACAATGCAGATAGCTACTATCTTACGAACTCCTACAACCCCTCCGTCCCTCGTGAAATGTTCGCAGTTGGGAAAGCGGGACCAACACAACGCACAACCATCTTTCCCTGTGCTTGCTGGGTTACTGTGAAATTAGTGCCTGGGTATTCCACCAAACCTCTTGCCTGCTATCCAGCTATGAAGTTGCAAAACTGCTACCCACGGCAAACTATGCTGACCCTGCCTGCAACATTATATCCACTAACTTCAATATTCCTGAGCTATTTCATATTCAATGGCATACTGTTGCAAATTCCAACCTGGGACTATAAATAAAAAAACTATCCACACTTTAGCTACACAATTAGTTTTAATTGACATGTAGAAAATATAAACATACCATTTTTCGACATAATCTTCTTACGTGTCAATACACCTGATCCATTTGTCAAAGAGTTTTTGTATTCCTACATTATAAACATATTTAGGCTATCTGTGAGCCAAGAATACGGTCTTCACGTCATTATCAAAGGCGAATCTTCATCCTCACGGTGCTTCTTTTAGGAAACTGAGGAGGTTCAAGTCTGATGGGACAAGATCAGGACAATAAAAAGGCTGCTCTAACACCGCAAAATAAGTTTTTGCAGGAAGTCGATAGTGTCAACAGAGGTAAGCGGACCTGCACTGTCGTGCAACAGCACAGCTCTCTTGGATACGCTTCTTCATGACAAAAACACTTGCTCTATGCTGCGCACAAAGTTTTCAATAAATAATAGCACCAGGCACATCCTCCGATCACAAAAAAAATATCACTGCATGCTGCTATTCTTTTGTGTAAGTCGCAAGCGGGGCAGCCATTATCTCACACACCGCTGACGTAATACAATCACAGCACACCACCGTCACTGGGGACACAGTAAGCCGATATGATAGTGCAGCCTACACACTGTTATTGTACCTACTCCACTAGTTTTTGGCCTAGTCTTGGCAACTACCCAGCAGTATCCAGAGAATAACTCCAGTGTGTGTGTGTGTGACTGGCAAGGCAGCAAATGGGGAGATCAGTGGAAAATAGAGGCCCATTTAAATTGCACAGCAGAAACGTGGTGTCGCATGTGTGTGCCACAATGCCAGAGTGCCACGTGACGTCACGTTCTCTTGAATCCCTAAAGATGGTGATGCCGTATAACCTCGGCCCCCTGGGCCAAGACAATTCAAAGCACTTTTAATCTTGGAACAATTTTTTAATAAAAAGTTTTTTTTTTTTTTTTTTGCAACATAAGTAATGTTTCATTGTGTCAGTTTTGTTTTTGGTTCAAGCATTTTGTGTAATGGCTAGAGTGATACCTGGAGAGGTCGTCTTCCAACCACCATGTTGCTAGTCTTGGAACAGCAATTGTGAGGGACAGACATTTGTTCCATGGAGGCCTGCATCTCAAGTTTGTTTAACTGATTTGTTAGTTTCTGTCTGTATCGTAATTGATTCCAAAATCTTTTTCGTAACACCCACAAGTGCCCACACCAAATGGAATTACTTATTTAGTTCTTATGCCCAAGCTGTAATGCCTCCAGAGAAGGACGTAGTGATAAGATGTATGGTGCCAACCACCCCCGGTTTCCAATTCATCGGCATCTTTGCCAGCAGAACTCGCATGGGACTTAACTTTGGTGTAATTCAAAGGGGCATAATCATAGACTAGCAACATAACTTTATTTCCACATGTTTAAGGGGTTTATTATATTTCATCAGATTTAGTGTTGTGCTATGTACCATGTGGCGACTACAGCCGATAAAACCAGTGACCGAGTATCAGTGCATAAACTTATTTAGTAACTTAACAAGTCCATCCTTTATAGATGTGCAATATGACCCCAACAGCACTGCAGGTCACACCAGCACTGCAGGTCATGGAGAGTAAACCAGGATTTATCTTTTGTCGCCAGTGCCCACCAGCCATACTGAAAGAACGTACCATGCCACCCGGAGGACTCGTGCTTTACGTGTGTTAGTTGGCCGCAGCTAATTGGAACCCTGGGCATTAAATCTATTTTGCAATTAAAAGTGGTGGGTAAGTGATCGGGCCAACCCGAACACCCCAGACAGCGACAAATGATGGCCGTGAACATTTGGCAAACTGACACATGAAACATGTACGTGAAACTGACTGTGCAGTGCACAGAGAAGTCGACCCCGTGGTCGGAAAGGTAACGGACATGGGACCCAGTCCTAAGCATACCTACGGTGCTACCGACCAAGGAGCGAGGACTTATCGACAGGCGACAACATGTGGCAAGAGACGTGTGCGTGCCCACCCGACTACCAAATGACGGAAGGGGGAGGAGGCGACCACACACAAGACGTGAAGCCCCCAGTGGCGGACTTGATTGCTGTGGAGAAGGGAGAAGTAGGATTGGTGAACGGACAGAGAACAGTGTGAGATAGACATGTGCACCCCGAGCATGTACCTGCGCTGTCGCAGGTGGTCAGAACACTGGCGAAGCTAGCTCACATACCAGAGTTTTCCAGGGGCATGCACAAGGACCCGGCAGAGTTTACAGGGCCGTACGAGGACATGTTTGTGATGTACGGATCTGTATGGACAAAAATACATATCGTGGAAGTGACCAATTAAGGGGCGAGGCTAGAGACTGGCGACCTGTGTGGCAAAGATTGGACATGCCGTGGTCAGAGTTCATGTCACGACTAGAGCATTGTTTTGCAGACGGTCGAGCTAGGAAACATTGTTGGACAAAGTTTTACAGGGAAGCCCTAAGTGACCAAGAAGCAGTAGAAAGGTTTATTGCAAGCAAGATACAGCTGTTCTGAAGGAACTGCCTGATGGTACCTACCTCCCTGAGGCCTTACTGCACGTTACCATCGAACTCATCAGACGAGCTACAGCCATTTGTATGGCCATTCCATCAGGCCCAACTGGAGGAGTGTGTATGGCAGACCTCTGTCACAGAAAATGCCAGCAGAGATTGTTATGGCATGACCTGGCGGGGGCAGGACTAAGAGCATACCACGGTGTGGAGCCTCCTGGGTAATTATTAAGTTTAAAGGCTTTTCTGAAAACACAAAAAAAAATCTAAATTATGATATATTTCTACTCTACTAATCACGTAGAACACAAATATATTAGAGGCGTAGCTTTAAAATAAGTAAAACACACTTTTTAAAAATTGAACAAAATTGCGAAATGAGCAGTATAGCCAGTTTGTTTACGTTTCTGAACGAAACATCCCAGACCAACTAAAGTTGCATTAATGGGTTCTGCACAGCTTACCTTGTTTATATTTAAGAGGGTGTAATGTTAAAATAAGTAGAACATATTTTAGAAAACTTGTGAAATAGGTTTGTTTAAGTCTATTAACGTCAGAGGAATTATACCAGCCCCCTACCTAGGTGAAGTAGAACATATTTAAAAAAACTTGCGAAATAGGTTTGTTTAAGTCTATTAACGTCAGATAAATTATACCAGCCCCCTACCTAGGTGAGTCAATTTACATTCTTTTGGTGTGTTTCACGGTTCCTTTAAATTCCTACAATCCTACATTTGTAGTTTAGTGTAAAACCAAAACATCCTAGGTTAGTATAAAACCCAAACATCCTAGGTAAGTGTAAAACCCTGCAATCCCATGTGAGTGTAAAATCCAAAAAAAACCTAGGTTAGTTTAAAACCCAACAATCCTAGGTTAGTTTAAAAATGTAAAATAGTGACCGACTCATCTTGGGGTTTGGTTCTGTTAGGTTAGGTAGGCACATATTACGAAAATAGTCGGACGTTAATGCCCCTAGTATATTCATGTTCTGAATCATTATTAGAGTGGAAATATACCATTTCCCATTTTTTTTTTTTTTTTTTTTACAGAAAAGCCCCTAAACTTAATAATTACCCAAGTCCTGTCTTTCATGAAACCTACGACAAACTATGCTGTATAACAACCTCTACAGTCTATTCTGTGCCTCTGGTGATGGGCAAATAGTAGTTTGTACTTCCCCATTCAACATGCACACAATCCCCCGTGCCCCTTCTTGCCTATGCCGGCGTCTTGCTCTCCCAACCAAGTAACAAACCCTGTGCCCTATTTGTGTATGCATGCTCCCAACCCTGGCCACCACAAATACGGGCCCCACAACCCTACGCCTTTTTTCCTGCTACTGCTTCATGTGCACACCGGAAACTTGCCGTAAATAAACCCCTCCAATGAGAAAATATTTTTGAAATAAAGTTTACCTTGAAATCAGTGGGTATCCGCCCCAATCCTCATATTTTTTTACTGGGTATTGTCAATTTTCAGGCTATTTTTCGAAGAAAGGGAATTAATAAATTACAAAAAATAATTCCTTTTAAGTTTACATTATCACTTAGTAGCACCTAGCTTGTCGCGTATTCAAAAATTCACCGGTTCATCTACCGATATAAAGCGGACGTACAAAAATTACTGTTATGGTTGAGCGCTGTTGAACTGACAATTCGGTTAATCTCGTAGATATGCACCAGAACATCAACCAAATAAATTTCAAATGCTTCCTATGAAAAAAATAATACACACCCACAACTCTTAATTTTTAAGTATTCCAAATTGTACAAAAATAATTCCGACGTCGAGTTTTCAAATTGGCGATGAAAACTTTAGATTGTAAGTATAATCGTACTAATATGTGTCTGGAAGCATACGAAAACACCGCTAAAAATAACCTGACTTTACAAAATACTTCAACCGGTGTACACCAGTGTATCGACCACTAGTGGATACGATGTTCTGTGAGTAGATTCATCTGTGAATTTTCGAAAACGCCGATGTAAAAACAAAACAAGTCGCTCAACACCAGTGATGCGCCAGAGAAATGCGTTGTGAAGTTCGATCAAATACGATAAAAGAGAATAGCGGACAGCTCGCAGATTATGGCGAGACATGTGACGGTGCTACGCTCTTGCGGTCTGGTGTGACGGATACACTCGTAGATCCCGCGCAACTGTATAAACAAATGTCAACCGTGTCCAGCTGTGTATTGAGAACAGATTATACGGACGCAACATAACAAACATTACGCGTCATCTTACGAGATAGAAAACATAAGAGTTAAAAGACATTCGAGCATGTTTTAAAGTTAAAAATGCCCAAGCGGAATATGTGCAATTTATAAATTTTAACAACATTGCTGAAAAACTTTTTGATGTCATATTCCATATATCAAATCGGCAGAGACGAGCAAACAGACACTGTCATTCAATAACTACTAATTGTTGTATAACATGTATATCTATTGTATAACTCTGTATAACCAGAAACTTGACAAACTGTTTTCGTTTATAGCTTCTAACAATGGTTCCAGAAATTTCACCTACACGACTTGGATTAGCTGNCAGAAACTTGACAAACTGTTTTCGTTTATAGCTTCTAACAATGGTTCCAGAAATTTCACCTACACGACTTGGATTAGCTTTTTAAGAAACTTTTGTGATGTTAATATAAATATTATTTATATTGTGTGCTTGGACCATTTTCCTACTTATTCCATCAGGAGTCCCATTTCGCTGAGTCACTGGTATGATTAACGACTGTAGTCCAGTCATGGTTACTTAAAAACATTTCTAAAGCCCTGCAAAATTTCTACTTCCAGGACAGTTCTCGGCCTCATGCAAACTAAGCTTAACTAAGTCTAGAAAATTACCTCAGTGTTTTTATTCGTATGTATTATAAATTAAGTATTATAATTTATAAATATATAGATGAAACTTCAATTTAACGAAATATTAGATACTTTTATGTTAGCAGAGGTATAAATCGGTTGTGATAAATAACGTATTTAGGAAATAACTAAACACGCCATGAATGAGGTGATTTTCCAAAGGTGTGATTCAAAAAGTGTGAAGAAACTGCGGATAGACTATATGGTAGTATTACATTAATGTTTAACAAGCACACAGTAATTTGCATAAAAATTATACTAGGGGCCTATAACACAATTACTTCAGTTATTTAATTCCGCTCACGTAACAGATCGCTGAAATCCCACATTTGTATAAACCAAAATATGTAAACTATGTTTATTCATTTACCCACATTAAGAACCCTTTATAGGAAATACATATATGGCTAAATTATACACAATGAAAAAATTCTCACCAGTTTAACAATGAAAGCCAATTCGCATTGTATAAAGAATTGACGTGGACAACTACTGTGTGGTCATGATGTCATAGGCCCACAGTCGCTTCACCAATGCGGCCCGCAGAACACGCATGTCGTGCGTCCGCGTCCCGATGCGTGTCCACATCGTTTACTTGGAAATAGGTCATGACCCGATACCGAATGCCTGTGGTGTCCCTAGAGAGATCTGTGTAATTAGTATAGGAATCAAGTGTTAGAACGTGTATTAAATATCATTAGAATTATCGCCCATGGGCAAATGTTCGTGAAATTCGCCCTTATGGGTTTGAGAAGTGTTCGTAGAAAAAATGCATGCCATGTGCATATTTAATGAGGTGTATATTAGCCAGGCTAGGGTATTTGAAGTTTTCTACATAATTTTCCGATTGAAATTGTGTGTCTAATGAAGCGAATTAGTGAAGTGGGAAATGATAAGTATTTATATCAACATCACCGTTCCGGTTATAGAGTGCCCCAAAACTTAATAAACCCAAAATTTCCCACATACTCTGCAAGGTACCACATAATCATATTTTGTATTTAAATTAGTGCTTAAGAAAGAACTGTGAAAACTCCGCAAGCTAAGGGATGTTCATCCCGAACTTTGAAGGGCCCTATTGTCTGTATATTTTACGTGTTTATGTAATGAGGTCAAAAACTAAGATAACTCATAGGATGGCATTAGCTCTCGGCGAGGAGGCTGTTTGCCCGTGCTACACCCACCCCCACCCCCCTTTTGACCATGAACAAAGTAGTCGGATTCAACAGGTCTAAGGTGCTGCACGTGTATCACATCATGGGGGACTTTCATACTTTGTTCTGAATATTTTGACGCGTGACTGGTACATGGGATAGGCATTACGCTGTTTTCACACCCTGCTATAGCTAGCAAGGGCAGGCAGCTGACAAAGATACTTCGGGGGAAACACCATCGAGGCAGTCCCGACGTATAAGGACACTCGGGGAAGAACCGAAGTTGAGATGAAAGAGGGTAAGTCCCGAGAAATAGCTGATATAAGCCCTCAACGAAGGAATCAGAGGGTGCCCCTGACGAGAATTAGTGCCGACCCAACTCTGTAGGAATCCCCGCCACAGTAACAGCACCCTCCCTCCACCCTAGTTGGAACACCCAAGCCGCTGACGAGACACGAAATCCTACACAAAAAAAACGTGCGAGGTGTACAGGGGATTTCCCGATTTCTCTCTCTAGAAACTGCTAACAGCTAAATTGAAAATAGCAGGAGATGGGTTAAATTCAGGCGCAGCTGAGGAAGGGAGTCAGTTGTTCGGAGCAGTTGTTGACAGTCAGTGGTTCAACCAAGATGGGAAGGAGTTGTTCGGCAGCTGCGATGCGTGGCGAAGAGGGCCGTTAGTGCGAGAAGCAGATGTATCTCGAGGCCGCAGTTTGGATCCCTGCTGAGACAATTATCGCCAGACGAGACCGGAGTTGTTCGGCGGTACAGCCGCGAAACGAGTTAGGTGCTCTGCCGAAACGGGAGGCGAAGCAGACACGGGAGTAATCAGTCATGTGATGAGAACAGTGCCGAGAATATGTGTATATGAGTAAATTCCCGGAAACGAGTGGCAGCTCCATAACGAGAGGTGTCATTCCTGGGGAAGGCGTAGTCGTGCGCCGTATGGCGACGAGGTAATCAGTCAGTGAGTCAATTGTTACATCACCAGGGAGAGAATCCAGGAACAGCCAAAACTTCATGTGTAAATTCCCGAGACAAACCCAGTAGAAGTGCAGAGAACTTATGAGTTCATTTCCGAAAACATTGTGGCAGTTTCCAAGGTGGGGAAGTTAGAAACGCGATTCGGATCGTTGCGGACGTCTAAGCAGACAGAGACGCGCTCTTATACGAGTAACGCCAGCCGAGGTCGCAGAGAAAGCCCAAGTCCCGGGAAACCAATCCCGGACTTCTAAGAGAGTCAGTCAAAATCTCTGGAAGAAGCCAGCTGAGTACAGCGCCCCAATGAGCGCCACTCTGAGGGACTGACATTGAACCACCCAACTCACCAGGCCTCACTACCAACGAAGACAAAAAAAAATGCTTCGTTATTTTGTAACAACTTTAAAATGTGAACACAGAAGTCTCTTATTATTATTATGAGATTATTTCAAATAATCTTGTCAGACAAGCTGTGATCGGCGATTGAAATCTGGAATTAAAAAATATATAGAACATGTTCAAAAATAAATTCTTGAACGAAAACGATACATTCAGTAATTTCGCCCAGTGCAATCCAAGTGCATGGGGACTGCACTTCAACACCACCTTGGGCTTTAATAACACAAATTGAAAATAACTACTTCCAACAACTCAGCGAACATCCTGAAATGGAAACCGAAGCAATGTATGAAGAACGATGCCAGAGAATGCAAAAATAAATCCATGGTGATACCAAACAACGCCGCCAGACGCTGTTAGAGGCGTCACCAACTATTCTGGTTTCAAACTGGTTTAGCCCACTACTGGAAATCCCAAATGGGAATTCCCCAACAACACCTGGCCCCTCAGGTCACCTGCAAAGCAGCACACAGCCACGTGCCTCTACCAACATGCAGGAGAAACCTCACAAATTCCGAAAAGTGGTACCTGACATTTCACAATACTCATTTGTGGTAGGAAAACTTCGCTTGCTTTCCAAAACCGGCTATTCCATACAAATGCCCAGATATAACAGTAGCATCCATGTCCGAGCGACTAATGGAATGCTCTATCAGCAAGTAGATGCATTGTTTAAAAGGCAATTCATTCAATTCTTCACCTATGTAACCAATACGAAAAAAACTCAAACAGTGGTGTTTGACTTTCTGTCTTGCACAGCAACAAAATAAATACATAGAAATCTCGAAGGCTGTGGCTATAAAATACAGAAAGTAGACCAATTCAAAAAACAAATTCCAGACCCAGTATATTCCAACACATTCAAATTGCAGCCACAACCCTTCTTCTGCGTGACGGCCGCGCAAGATGATACACTTCCGCTCCTCGAAGCAATAACCAGACTAAATATGACAGTGGTACATCCTCGCACCAAAAAAGGCCGAAAGACATCCCCCGCTGCAATAACTGCATTCCAATAGGCCACACACACAATTACTGTCGAATGAGACAAGTTTGCCCACAATGTGCCGGGAATCACATTAAGGTAGTCTGTCCCAAGTACCTCAAAGAGCCGCCGACTTACTGTAATTGCCATGGCAACCACCTATCAAACTCAAAACTCTGCCCCAAGTTCATAGAACAAGTTCAGAAATGACAAGCTCAAGCTGATAAGCACAAGGCACAGCAACAACAAATCTCCAAGCCAGCTTCAGTGCCGGATAGAAACCTGGCTAACTACCAGAAAATCTCTAATGCAAAAAATTTGCCACAAAACCTCTTACGCACAGCTGTCCATAGGACAAAATCATCCAGCTACAGTCGCCACTCTACCCCCAGTCGTGCAGGAATCACGCACACAAAACCCTGCCAGGTCCACAACCAAACATTCTGCATTATAGACTTTGCCAGGAGGACTTTCAGAGGCACTCCAAGACATGAACTCGCTAATCTGGTTCTTGTCGTAGTCCAACTTCACAGCCATCCTGGCACATTTCCGCCCCTACATGGCAAAAATCCATACTCTGACAAACCCACAAGAAAAATCCTGGATAATCCTAAAAGCACTTAACTCATTTTCTGGATTAAATTAACTATATCCTCCCCTTACATTGTTGTTCTGGAGAACACCTGGCAATTTAAACAAAAATGCATACTCTGACGAGCGATATAAATGCGAACATTTAACCTACACCCATTAATCGCAACACTCTCTGATGTAATTTAAAAAAAACCTTGCCGCCCTCTGATTGATTCTGCTAAAAATAAACTTATTACATTCAAATAATTCACTTCAATAAACTGTAAAATCCAAGAATTTTCTGAATTTTCAAAACTATTTTAGACCTATAAAGGGGGCACGAATCTAAGGTAAACGTCCGTCCCTAATATATATATATATATATATAAGTTATTCTAGCTACTTTACAACCCGAAGTAAAAGTTTTTAATTTTCCTGACACAAATTCTCAAATTTAAAATGTGTTCCACAGTAAAAGACGGTTAGTGCTGCTACCTCTTGAGTTGTGGAGGAAAGCCCCACCTACCGCGCGACCTCTCAGCCAATCAGAGACCTCCGACCCCCTCTACAGAAGTTACAACTCCCCGCTCGGTTTTCAAGCTTTCTTTTACTAAACTAAAGACTCTTCCAAAGAATTATTGAATAATTAATTTAAAAAAAAACAGTTTTAAATCATTAATTACACGCCTTGAGCGTCTTTTCGCGAATTTAAATATTATAAAACTAAGTTTTTTTTTAACCAACTTTCAATCTCTCGGCAGAGTAACACACACCCATGAGTAAATAAGGGTAATTTAACCAAAACAATTCCTCAACATACAAAATAACATGCTAGTAAACTTTCAATACTATTACTAAATAAAACAGCACATTTAAGTCACTCACTGAATCACTCTTTAATAACCTATAAAATACCTACTACTTATAGTCACCGATTATGAAATTGCTCATTTTTTCAATTCAAACATTTCCTTAGGCCTCCCCTTCACGATATACGATAACTTTAAAACAAACTTTGGCATTAATAATCCATTTTTCACACCATAAAAATCCTGCAATATTCAAAAGTCCTGTTTTTATACTGAACAACTAAAGTAAAACCAACTACTTAGGCAGTGATGCCTCCCTCTTCGTTTCCTGTGCTAGTATCACTTTGGATAGGGGAACATTATGGGCCAATGGGCTTGTTGGGGAAACTCAGTGGGCCCATTAAATTAGCTGCAGATGAAAACCTCTGTTACTACAGATTGGGTTGGTGCAGGGAGTTCGGAAGGGGCCTATCTTGCTTCTTCCTAATCTTTCTGTATGTCAAATGAAATCCCGTAGGGCTTGATCTACCACCGCTCTGAGCTTCGGCAATGATGATAAACGGTGGCCTATGTTTCGGTCATGGCCGTGGGATCCCTGTTGGCCACATTGCCACAAAAAAAACCGATTGTAAGGTTGTGTGTTTAAATTATGTAAACTTTTTTGTCTCCACGTAAATATACGTCAAAAATGCGATGTTGTTCACGTAATACAAAACTACATAAGTTCTGTCAGAAATATAGACAGCTAATTTAATTCACATTTCGAAATGGCTTTGAATATGTTTTGCTGCCTGAAAAACTGCATTAATGGTGTAAATTTTACACAAACCCCAGCCCCAAGAAAAGAAATTAATCTAATTGTATTGGATTCAAATTACATGGGTACGTGTAACGTTTAAGTAAATGCATTTATGTGCAAAACTTAATTAAATGTAATTCTGTTAGTTGGCGTACAGACTGATGTTCACCGCTTCTTGTTCTTTACCTTGATGCACCCCAGCCAGGGTTTTTTTTTCTTCGTATAAGTAAACTTAGTTTGTAAAGTAACGTCAGGAAATTATTATAATTTGTCTATGTATTCTTGTGAGTGCTTTTCGTGGGGTGAAAATACCAGAGTTTTTTAATCTGTTAGGGGTACATACCCTAACCATCCACTAGAAGTAAAGATTGGCGGGGTAATAAAAAATACTTTAGTTTGAATTTAGCTTTAATGATATTGCAAGGTAATAGTTTGTCAACTTTTGTGACTTAAAATAAATATGTGTAGCACAGAAGTATATCACTTTCGCTGGTACTGTTAACTTGGGCTGTGTCAAGTTTCCTCATTCACTTCCCTTTATCTCTTAATATATAACTAACGACCCCTTGTTCCCTTCCTAACTTACGTGTTTGTTCGTTAATTTATACACATCTGGCTACTTACACTTTGATTGATGATCTGTCTCATTTTGCTCCATGCAAGTTTCATGTGGTTTTGTGACAGTAGCAGGTGTTTTCTGCAGCCATGCCAAGTTGTAAAGACTTACTTCAAAGAGGAAAGCATCAAAAATCAAATAAGTGTTCGAAAAGGTTGTGTGTTATGTCCCCTTAGCGGAAGTGGACATTTCAGGGTGCTTTCGTGCCCTTGCTGTGAATTTGGATGGTAGCAAAGTGATGCCACGTCCCGGATACAGTTTTCTAGAGCACTAAGCCAGGTAAGGGCTCCTAGCAGATAATCTGGGCACAACCGGAATTGGATGCCACAGGTGAATGCAGTTGGCTAAGAATTTGGAAGTGTGAAGGCAGAGTTGGAAACCAATGTTTCAGGTGAGGGCGATTATGGGTAGAATGGCAGCTGTTTGGAACTTGTTTTACTCCATTCTGTGGACCATTCAAATTCAATATAATAGGACAATTCATGGGCCAGTAATTCAAAAGTATCTGGTACTTGCAACATTCAGGTTAAGTTAATGAATGGTTCCATTATTTAGTACTAGATTTAAAAAAAAAAAAAAGAGGTAATATTAAGTTAAGGGGCTCTTCTGAAAAACACAAAAAAATTTCAAAATTATGATATATTTCTTTATTTACTAATCACGTAGAACACGAATATACTAGGGGCACAGCTTTAAAATAAGTTCAACATATTAAAAAAAATTGAACAAAATTACGAAATGAGCAGTATAGCCAGTTTGTTTACGTTTTTGAACGAAACGTCCTAGACCAACAAAAGTTGCATTAATGGGTTCTGCACAGCTTACCTTGTTCATATTCAAGAGGGCGTAATGTTAAAATAAGTAGAACATAATTTAAAAATTTGCGAAATATGTTTGTTTAAGTCTATTAAGGTCAGAGGAATTATACCAGCCCTCTACATAGGTGAGTCAATTGACATTCTTTTGGTGTGTTTTACGGTTCCTGTAAATCCCTACAATCCTACATTCGTAGTTAAGTGTAAAACCCAAAAATCTAGGTTAATGTAAAACCCTACAAACCTAGGTTAGTGTAAAACCCTACTATCCTAGGTTAGTGTAAAACCCAACAATCCTAGGTTAGTTTAAAAATGTAAAATAGTGATTGACCCATCTTGGGGTTAGGTTCTGTTAAGTTAGGTGGGCATATATTACGAAATTAGTCGGACGTTAATGTCCCTAGTATATTCGTGTTCTGCATCATTAGTAGAGTGGAAATATGCCATTTTCCGTGAATTATGTTTATTTTTACAGAAAAGCCCCTAAACTTAATAATTACAGAACCAGGCATTCCCTGCGCCCGATACTTACCTCTGAATGAAGTGGGACTATTCAGGCTGACCCACACGCCTTTTACTGATAAAATCTGTGTTGAGCATGCTAGTTATTAAGGTAGATTACGTGAAACTACTTTGAAAGCGAGTTGTAGCGTACCCGGACCCCAAAACATCCGAAGGCAGTGCTTGAAATGGAAAACACAAAGTCTGAAAACTTGCATGTAATTACTCTTGCATGAAACTTTACATCACTCTCAGGCGAAAACTTTATGCTGGTTCAGGCCTGTGGCCCGCCAGATTGGCTAAACTGAAAATGGCGCAAATAGCCACTGTGGAATCACAGTGAATTTAAGCTTCCCCAGGTGATGCAAGTCCTGGGGAAGAAGGGATGGCGACTCCGGGTGAAAATGAATTAAAGAGGTTAAGTTATTATTGCAAATTACATGATCGGTGCACAAGAGTAAGTTCACCCGGAGCGTGCGCAGACGCAACCAACCCTTTGAGAAGCTGAACGGCGACTGAATTTGGTGAGCTCGCGAGGTGCGAACTATGGCAGCACGCGGCTCGCCCTGAACTATTTTCTGCCTGCTGGAAATTTGCAACAATTAAAACAGACCCAAACCCTTGCATAAAATGAATAAATCACATACATAATATTCCCTAGTACATGAATAATTACAATTTAAGAGTGGATGGCATGAAATGTGGGTGAAACAACTGAGATAAAAAAAAACGTGTAAATTTGTGAATGAACATAACTGAACCCTGAAATGCTTGTAGGGGTGTCCTTAAATGCCCACACGCTTGGTGTGTCTTTCTTTCCTTTGAATTAATTAAAATTGTATTGCCCTACAATTTTTCTGCGTGGTCCGTATTCATAACGCACCCTCACCCAGCCGGTGATGGTGGGAGAGGGGCGGTTCCTGCACTACACTCATGTTGGCACTCCACTCGCGGTGGACATGCAGCNGGGGGGGGCAGGACGTCGTCCAGCGTCACTATGTAACAAAATCAAATCTAAAGTATAGAAAGTCGATAAAGAACTTTATACACTTCTACGTGATGGTATACTGACTCCAATTGAACATAGAGACTGGGGTTCACCAGTAGTTGTTGTTCCCAAACCTAGATGGCAATTTACGACTTTGTGTCGATGATAAGATAGGAGTTGTTCTGCAGTTCATACACAAACTTTGCCAGACAACCAACAATTGAGAGATTGTCACTAGGAAACTTATCATGATGCCATCTTGAGTTCCATTGATCTTCAGGGACTGGCATGCGCTACTTCCAGGACCAAGTATTCATGTGCCGGTCCATTGTCACAAATCTACACAAATGTTTATTTACAAAGAATACTGAACATACCACCTGCAGAGACCGGCTGAAGTCTCCAAGTATTTAGTCACAATGCACATTCACTATGTACAGTAAGTCACAACTGGTGATGAAACACTACTGAACTGGCAGACGGTACAGCTTATGTATAGGTCTGCACAGATGTCCCTCCTGCGTGCGTAAATCCACAACTCGAGTAATGCCATCCTTTCCAGGGTGGAGCTTGACGACCCTCACCAAGCACCAGTCCAAGGGTGGAACACGCTCTTCTCCAACCAGAATTAGCTCTCGCACAGCAAGTCCTGGTTGCTGAATTTGCCACTTCCCTCGGAGTTGTAGTTGCTGCAAGGATTCTTTATACCAGCGTATCCAGAACTAGTTTGCTAGTGCGCATGTCAGTTTCCTTCTTCTGGAGAAATACGTATTGCCATCACCAACCTCTTCGCAAGGTTGGGGCACAGCAACAAGAGGCCTACCGATGAGGAAATGCCCAGGCGTGAGTCCTACCATGTCGCATGGATCAGAAGAGTCTGACGTAAGGGGCCGTGTATTTAGGACAGCCTCAACTCGAGTGGTGAGCATCATAAAGTCCTCAAATGTCAGAACTTGATTGCCGATTGTACACCTGAGATGGTACTTAGCGGATATAACTGCAGCTTCTCACCAGCCTCCCTGATGAGGAGCTGCCGGGGGCAGAAAAGGAAAACTGATTTTGTGACCCAAAGAAAAGTGTTCCAGGAGCAGGGATTTGAGCAACTGCTTAAAAGACTGGTAAATTTGCCTTGAAGCACCAACAAAGTTGATGCCACAATCAGATTATAGACTAGTACATAAACCTCGAGCAGCAACGAAACTGTCTGCAGTCAGATCTGTTACAACTTCGATGTGGACAGCTTTCATGGCAAACATATGAAGATAAATAGGTATGCATTCTGGGTAGCACGGTGACGCAGCTTATTAACTCTGATGGAGATCGGTCCAGCATAGTCCACTCCAGTCAGCACAAAAGCCCCAGCAGGTGCGACTCTTTCATTAGGTAAATCAACTATCAGTGGAGGACTGTTGACGGTCTGGCACCGGAAGCAACGTGCGCACTTGAAGACCCTAGACCGGGTCAAGGATCGAGCTGACGAAATCCAAAATTGTTGAGACACAAGAGACTGCAGCAGTTGTGGTGGAGCATGTAGGCACTTGATATTACGATAGTATACCAAAGCTTCAACAGCAGTATGGTCTTTTGGCAATATGATAAGGTGTTTTGTGGTGTACTCAGCATTTGCATTTGACAAACGCTGTAACCGTGTGAAACAAGATTTTCCCTTTTGGAATTGTTTCATTTCATCTTTGAAACATGCCCTTTGGTTACTTCTACACACTACGTAAGTTGTTTTCCTTTAATTGAACAGACAATACGATTTTACTGCTGTGAGGGTTTCCTATGGCAGTGTTTTACAAAGTGCATAACATAGGCCATGACTCAAACAAGTTTTGACCAAGACAAAAATTTATGTAACAGTGGAAGCTCTTGAGGAGGATCATGTGTACTCACGAGAACTAACTGGGATGACTTTAGTCCTGGGATATCTGAAGCCTCATTCACTAGGGACAGTGGCCATTGGTCAGGTGGGTCCATTAACCATGGAAGACATGACAACTTAGTTCATGGGGAAGCAGATCACAACAAGCGCAATCTGCAGGATTGTCTCTAGAAACAACCTGTTTCCTGATCTTCATATCCCTCATCATTATGGGACTATTTAGGATGTTGATCAACATACACAAACGCATTTCTGCAAAAAACAAACTATTTTTAAAATTTTATTCCAGTTTTCAGAAAGTCCAGTAATGTGGATAATTAAAAAATAAAAAATGATTCTAATTTTTAGATACAACACAAGATGGTTAATTACTGGATGTTTAATTATGAAACTTTTAAACAGAAATCAATTTTTGAAACTGGTTTTTCTAGCTTGTAAAACATTTTTTTTTTGTTACCTACCAGTTGATTTTGCTTAAAAAAAAAATTACACTGTATGTCAGTGTGGAAATACATAAAGTAAACCATTGTACGTGTCCATGGGCGTCACCTAGATATTTTCCAAAGGGAGGCATAGGAATTAGAAAAAAAATTCTTCAGAGAAGTGCGAGATTTACAACTAGGTTTTACCCTAAATGCATGTAACAAACATGCACCGCTTGTAATATGAATTAATTTGTTTATAATTAACAATATACAAAATAATATTACATACAAATACACAAACAAATATCAAAATAAAATAATGGGAAAAAAACAAGAACTCAATTACTCTTCCCAGCGGGGACTTACCTTTTGAAGTGTCGTCGCTAATAAACAATCTATTTGTTATAAAAATTATTTCAAATTTCATAGAAAAAATACAGTTTCCGGGTGAGGGGAAGTGCCTCCCCTTGCCCCCTCCTGCTGATGCCCATGCGTTAGTCTCTACTTAAAATTCCTGTGTTACATAGAGGGAAACAAGAACTGAATTTAAGCAAAATATGTTCAATAAGAAATTACATTTTTTAGTAATTATCCTTGTGTAACCCAAGAAATTTAGTGTTAACTTTGTAGATCTGATTTCATTTGAATCACAAATACTTAGCTCTTTTTGCCAATCTTGTTCACTGAGAAATTGAATGAAATGCATCTTTCCAATGTTAAGACAATTTATTGGCGTCAAACCATACATATAATTCATTAAGTGTGGTACTGGTTGTTTGGCTTGCGGTTTTATGAGATGTTTAATGTAGGTTCACATACTTTTGACAGCAGAAAGCGTTACAGTGCGCGGCTGATATACATGGGGCTGCAGAGATGTTTGAAGCAAGTGTGTGCTAACCAAAGTCAAGGCCCTTGCAATTACTTTTTGACAAACTTAAAGAGTATCACAGAGGTAAAAGAAATTTCTCTGGAAATGTTTTTAAAAATTTTCTATACCTTGCATGTACCTAGTGGTGCACTGCTGCATAGCAATTGGCTATTAAACAGGACAAATCCAAAGCAAAACTATCTTTTAGCAAAAAAAATGTCTGGAAAACAATAAATTACAGACATAAGAAATGGTTGTTTAAAATAATTTATAAAATTAATAATGTAATTGGATGATGATCCCAAAATCTACCAAAATAAAATCGTAAGTATGAGCTGAAAATTAATTACATAAGTTAAGATAGCAGTGAAAAATAAATAAAATGCTTCAGAGGATGTAATCAGTTCAATTCTGTGTGTATGACATATTGTAGAAGAATATTTCCTCAACATAAGGTAAAATATTGTACCTAGCATTTATTAAAAAAATTGTGATTTTAACATTTTTTTTAAAATTAGGTTTACCAAAGCACTTGCCCAACGGCAAGAATCATTTTTAAAAAAACAGAAGATAAACTGCACGGTAGATCTGAAACTTCTTACATTAGCTGTTTTAAATTTTAGTTACGAGATGTTCTGTAATATAAACATTACATCAGACATGTCAATTCAATAAACTTCACAAAATACGTGTACATGGAGTGAATAATTTGCCATTGCAACTCTTATGCAAAGTTGTATTTTCGTATGCATCTGCATGCTCTGGACTGCAGCAACAACGAAGCTCAGAATTGCACATTCGCCACTGCGAAACTTTGTTGTCAAAACCTGGTTAAATATAATTTTGCCCTCAATCAAGTTTTATTAATCATTCCAAAAGGTACATTATTTTTGTGTAACACATGGTTTATACTTCCTTTCCAATTAGTTCTTTAAATGTGCAATGTTTCCAATACTGCATTCTTTAATTTGTTACACATTCACTTATTCCAAAGACTTGAATGTGTATCACTAGAGTTGTGTTTATGTTTAACATTTCAACTTACTTTGCCTATGTAGCCGGGCTACGACATTGTAGTCACTAATTACTTGCCACGTTTGCAAGCATATAATTTTTATTTCGTGATGTGGGATGGATTTGTAGGATTTGACCTTTTGTGCTAATCAAATTAGTTAATCTTAATTCAGCTTTCGTGGAACACCCAACTCAGTTTTTAGAGGACCTAGCTCCAAAGTTCGTTGCCCGACCCACCGTTGTTTTGTCGCAGCAGTTAGACTAGCCTCCTGCTGGTAGGTACCCAGTTTTATCCAGCGCCCAGATGACACAAACTTTCATGCCAAGGACGATGAGTCAGAATGATTGAGCAGTGGTTTGCCTTTGCCTTCTTTTGCATGGGCGAGCCGAATCCATTAATTACTTCAGAAGTTTCCAGGGTTCTATGCCGAGAATCAAACCCAGGTCCGCCAGACGAGAGCCACGGTGCTACTTACTACATCACAGAGAGAGTGTCTGTTTCTGCAAGCTATTTATCATGTTTTGCAGAGTACAGGAATAATGAGAAGTTTTTTTTGTTTATGTTTTGCTAGACATTCTTTCAGATTTGCTTTTGTACATTGCCCGCCAGTTTAGTTGGCAGGCTGCAAGCAAACAAAGTGCCTTATTACTTCTGTGTAGTAGTAGTAATATTCCCAGTTAGAACGACTGTTGAACTTCACACTTATGTTTTAATTTATGGGTATACTAATTGTTTGTGCTGTTGCTCAAATACTCGGGACGTTACTCTCCCCTCAACAGCTGCCACTCACCAACTAAGGTGGCTAGCGCTGTATGTTTTCTTTCTTTTTTTACATGTGAGGTTTACAGATTGTAACGTTTGGGCAGTTTACACTGCCGAATGTTACGTTGCCACGGCTTGCTCAAAGGTGGAACACAAGACTCAGTACAATTAACGCAGATTAATTAAGAAATAAGTTCAAGTTCCAGCGTATTTTGTTCTATACTTTATTTATCATTTGAATGACACAGTTCACATACGAAGTTCCAGTATGCAGAGTACAAACTGTTCACCGATATAATACAAGTGCAGAACAGCGCCACCGTCGTTTACAGATTATTCATTTCTCAAAACTTGCATCGCAAGACAGAGTTACGAAGGCAGGAGGGATGTTCGTTCCCTCCTGGCACCCTAACGACCTCCCACGCCGACGGAAATAATGTGATAGAATTTAGGTTAGTTTAAGCCGAAAAGAAATGTGAAAAAAAGATTTAACGGTCGCGGGTGCTTGCCGGTGTGGGTGAAGTTCTTCACGCCCGATGCGTTTTCTCTGACGGTTGGTTACTTTTTCTTTCTTAGGCGATAGACACCACTAGTATTTATTATGCAAGCCTATTGCCCCCTTCTCCTACGATAAGGGCACGGCATCCGGAATCTGCCAGCAGCGTCATCCAAAACTGCGCTGTGTCCCGCTCACAACACGTTATCGTAACTAACACGTTAATGAAACTTCGTTGTACACACTAAAACTGCGCCGGAGGAACTAAAACTTGTCGACGTCGCCTGAAAGTATCTAATTAATGCTGACGCTTAACAAAACTCCAACTTTCGAGACGAAAATGGTAACCGAACTCCTGATAAAACGTAAACAGCAGACGTCCGCCCGATAACCTAAAATAGCACACGTCTGCCGGATAAACAAACTATCACGGGAAACGAGCCACCACGGCTTTAAACTTAAAACCCAATAAAAATATTACTGAGCCTAGCAAAGCTTAAGAAAAATGAACGAAAAATGAAACACGTGTCCCGAAACTTAAGAATATTGCGTCATTACAAGATACGGCCTAAGCAACGTCATTGCAGAAGAAAAGTTACCTTTTTTCATTAATCTCGTTATGTACCATGCATAACTTCACTTTTACAATATATTTGTACGTACATATATTTTCAAAAGATCCACTGCATGCAATATAATTGAAGTAAACTTTCGTAGTTGACATCAGCATAGGCTTAACATGATAACATTATAATTTGCATGTCAGTGAAGTAGTCTCAGTTGTGGCACGTAACATGATACATTTTGTTACTGTTCGACAGGTCAGGAAGTGGTGATTGTAAAGAATGGTCAGCGAGTGTGTGGAAGCGGCGGGACACTGGCCAGCGCCCCACTCGTCCAGAGCAAAGCGTACTTTGAAGTGAAACTTCTGCAGTCAGGTACATTTCAAGAGAGCCACTTCTCATCACAGTTGAATTTCATTTTAATATTTAAAAAAAATTGATTTTGAAGCACTAGAAAACAGTATTATGGTTGATATTCATGTATCATCCATTCACTGGACGTTCAAGCTTTAGCATATTTTCAAATTACTATCTAATTAATATTGTAAGAACAAGGATAACTTTGTTTTACAACTTCAGCAGGATGTAAATTTTAAATTCATATTGGCATCAGACAAATTACATGTGGACTGTGGTTCAGACTCCTGTTGCAGTACAACTTATGACGTAATATTCTCAGATTTGTAATTAGCAGCTTGTGTAGAGTAGCTTCTGTAGAATTTCAAATATGTACTTGAAATAAAAATATAATTTTAAAATAAGGTTATGCACAGTGCTGTAAAAGTTTCTGCTACTTGCAGAACTAATAAAAAAAGTAGTTCTGAATGGCAAGGTGCGCCAAAACAAAGAGGGCAGAAGGACACCTGCCTAACAACAGTCCTCTTTGAACGAGGAACTCCGGAAAATGACCTTCAACCTTCAGTGGGATTTATAAACTGAGGTGATGTTGGCAATGGAAACGGAATACAATGTTAGAAACACAAGTACCCTGAGGTAATCCCCTAACTAGAACTGCCTTTATTTTAAGCATGCTGAGTAGCATAAGTTTTGGATGAAATCCTGACTGCATTGGTGAGAAGCCATTAGACCACGGCAACCCATGGTTACGTGATGGTTTCAGGGGTGTGGGGCGTGGGACTGGCCACGCGTTCTGCTGATCTGAACTGTGCACCGGGAGGCCATGACGAGGAGTCGTGGGTGCTCTGTTGGGACGGCGTGATCAGACACAACAACAAGGAACTGAGCAGACTGCCGCAGGCGCCGCAAGAGGGGGATGTTCTGGTGTGTACTCGCCACCTGTTTGTGTGTTACAGGGGAAAACTGTTTTCCATATACACCTGCCAATAGCTTACAGCTAATTGGTAACTAAATTAGCACCCACTGAAGTCAACCTTTTAAAAATTCACAGTGTGTAATGGCATACATTTTAACAGACGCACCGGCGTGCTCCTAGTGAAGTTGGCAGCAATGCAGGAAAATTAGTTTCCTGTAGTAACGTATGAAAAGTGCAGAATTTAAACTTGTGAGACATTGACATCATTTCTCTGGGTTTCTGATTGTGTTATACATATACGAGTCATATTAAGTATATTATAAGCTGTTTCATGGTAAAGTGAGTACTTTTGAAATCAACCTGTGGAGAAAAAACCTCTCCTCGTTAACTGCTTACCCGCTACTGTATACACTAACAAGCTGGCTACCAATTAAGTACGCAGCAAATTTTATTGGAAGTGTGATTTTTAAATTTATGGCTAATCAAGTTTGTGCTTTTTTGCATTATGCACATTAGAGTAAGAATTAACAAAAAATTTAAGTTCCTAATAAATTTATGTTTTCACTTGACATGACACAAGAATATAAAGTCATTGGGCCTATGGCAACGTAAGTTTTACATATGATGGAAGAAAACAAGATGAGAGAAGTAGATTTTAAGCTGGGATTTCAGTAGTGCTCACTTTACCGTGAACAGCAGTCTATAGTGACATATTTACACCCATAACAGTTTTGCAGTTTCTCATGATCAATGCATGAAAACTAGCTATTGTGCCCACAGCAGTTGTAACTTTATACAGTGGGGTAAAGCAGTGTTTCTTAAGCTGAGGTCCGCGGACCCCTGGGGGTCTGCAGTCTCGCTCTGGACCATTTAACAATAATAAATAAATACCACCAAAAGTCTCGTAATCGCTACGCTTACTTAGCACGACGAACGTGCGCCATCGGGCGGTGTGCGAGACTAACCGAAGTGAGTGAAATAAGTGGGGGTCCGTGGCCGAAAAAGGTTAGGAAACGCTGGGCTAAAGGATACAGAAAAGCAGAAAAGTAAATCCTAAGCAGGGCTTTCCAAAAGTGCTCACTTATCACTTATTTTCAAGCAGCCTGTAAGCCAATTACTGGCCAGCATGTTTTTCCGGTTAATAAATCGTAAAGGTTTGAGTAGTTCTGCACGAGCATTTTCTGGAATGGCAATAAAACTAATTTTTGTGGGTGAGGATGGGGTGGGGGAAGAAACCAACTTCCAGTGTAGCTGGCTGGGATTGTATGAATATGAGTCAGACAATCTACCCCATGATCAATACCAAACAAGATAAGTAATTGTTTATTCTACTTCTGTTACAAAATATCAGAGGGGTGGGTTGTTCGTTGAAATAGACGAGGTTACATTTGGAAAGGGTAGAGATAATAAAAAAAGGCATGTTGTCCAGGTGCAATGAATTTCCGGTGACATAGAGAGAGATACAGGTGTTATTTTTCTCATTCCATTCAAATATCATACAAGCAGCTTACTGCTNAGAGAGATACAGGTGTTATTTTTCTCATTCCATTCAAATATCATACAAGCAGCTTACTGCTGCGTGGACTTAAGGGAAAAAATATGATTATAACATCAAGAATAGGAACTGTTGAGGCACTAATTAATAAGAGTCTTTCTGATTGTGTTTATGAACATCTCTGGGTGAATCTTAGTACTAGTTTCATTGGTATCTGTACAGTGGTGAACATCCAAAGGGAAGAGCGTGTGTAGTGGGATTTTGGCACAGTATTCCTCACCTCAGTGTTGCACACTGTAGAGCTCTGCCGATTTCAGTAGGCTTCTGCAGGATTTGCCAACGTTGACAGAATCAGGCCGATGTATGAACTGCAGATAATTTCCCGCCAATTTGGCAAACATAAAATGTTGCTGGTAGTTTTGAGTTATTCTTGTATTATTTGTGTACATTAGGAGNTTCCCGCCAATTTGGCAAACATAAAATGTTGCTGGTAGTTTTGAGTTATTCTTGTATTATTTGTGTACATTAGGAGTGGTAACATTTCAAATAGTAATGCTGGTTGTTACTTATTTTCCTGTTGGTTATCCATCTGTGCATATGGTGCGTACACACATGTGACACGTGCAAATTATGCCACACGTATTGAAAGAAAAGTGAAATATTTAGAATAGTCCTGAAAACGCACATTCCAACTTCATTACTTTTTACATTGATGTGCAGAAGAAAGTAACAGTGATATGTTTAACACTTCTCATTGTTATCTTTGTCTCAAGCATTCTTATTGTGTCATGCTGCTAAAATGATAATTTTCTCTTGTTTGTCAAGTTATATAAAACATTTTTTTTTCAACAAGTGTCTGTCTGAAGGTCTTGCAGATATGTGGAAAAAAAGTTACGCTACCTCATGTATGTGACGTTTATAGTTTTGATTTAATGATCATGTTGTATTTCAGTGTTCTTGTTCAAGCAAAAGTGGTTGAGTTGGAAGANTTCCCGCCAATTTGGCAAACATAAAATGTTGCTGGTAGTTTTGAGTTATTCTTGTATTATTTGTGTACATTAGGAGAGGTAACATTTCAGATAGTAATGCTGTTGGTTACCCATCTGTGCACATGGTGCGTACACGCATGTGACACGTGCACATTATTGAACGTGCACGTATTGAAAGAAAAGTGAAATATTTAGAATAGTCCTGAAAACGCACATTTCAACTTCATTACTTTTTACATTGATGTGCAGAAGAAAGTAACAGTGATATGTTTAACACTTCTCATTATTATCTTTGTCTCAAGCATTCTTATTGTGTCATGCTGCTAAAATGATAATTTTCTCTTGTTTGTCAAGTTATATAAAACATTTTTTTTTCAACAAGTGTCTGTCTGAAGGTCTTGCAGATATGTGGAAAAAAAGTTACGCTACCTCATGTATGTGTCGTTTATAGTTTTGATTTAATGATCATGTTGTATTTCAGTGTTCTTGTTCAAGCAAAAGTGGTTGAGTTGGAAGAATTGCGCTTGTTTCAGGGTATAGCTTACGATCATGTGGAGATAAATTTCTATATCAATGGAAAATCAACAGAAACTCCAGTGATTGGCGTGAGACACACAGTTTATCCTGCACTTTATGGTAAGCTCTTTGTAAAGAAAAAAAAACATTTATCAACTAAATTTTCTTTACTTTGCAAGTTTGATTTTGAATTGGTATTAATTTTGCGAAAACTAAATTTAAAGCAGGTGACTCATTGATGACCTTGATATGTATTTCATTAAGCTACACTGCCATTTATCAAATGAAGAGAACAGTTGTGAATTGTCTGTTGCATTATCTTTCTTGCTTGCTGTGAAATCTCTCTTAGCTCTTAGATAATGCTTTCCCCAGCAGTAATTTCATTGCACCAGGCACATAGAACTCAAAAAGCTGCACAGATTGAAACCCAGAGTGAAAGGAAACTAATAATACTACAGTATATCCATTTAAGTATGGGGCAGTGTTTTANGGAAAATCAACAGAAACTCCAGTGATTGGCGTGAGACACACAGTTTATCCTGCACTTTATGGTAAGCTCTTTGTAAGGAAAAAGAACATTTATCAACTAAATTTTCTTTACTTTGCAAGTTTGATTTTGAATTGGTATTAATTTTGCAAAAACTAAATTTAAAGCAGGTGACTCATTGATGACCTTGATATGTATTTCATTAAGCTACACTGCCACTTATCAAATGAAGAGAACAGTTGTGAATTGTCTGTTGCATTATCTTTCTTGCTTGCTGTGAAATCTCTCTTAGCTCTTAGATAATGCTTTCCCCAGCAGTAATTTCATTGCACCAGGCACATAGAACTCAAAAAGCTACACAGATTGAAACCCAGAGTGAAAGGAAACTAATAATACTACAGTATATCCATTTAAGTATGGGGCAGTGTTTTANACACAGATTGAAACCCAGAGTGAAAGGAAACTAATAATACTACAGTATATCCATTTAAGTATGGGGCAGTGTTTTATTACAATTTTTCTCCCACAAAGTTGCATTTTAAGGTCATCATTTGTGCCTGAATAATAGGTAATTATAGTCACTATTTTTTTGTGTTTCACTATGGTACAAGCCACTTACAAGAGCACTAAAAAAGTTAGTAAATTGTGCTTTTTACTTAGAAAAAATTTACGAACGTACTAAGAAATTGCGACTTCCTTTGATTTTAATGCATTTGAAGTGTAATACACTGTATATTATTATATGAACTGCATATAGCTCTTGGTCAGAAGTCTCATGAACTCTGTGTTCACATATTCAGCCCCGTTGTTCGGATGCACTTCACCTGTCTGATTTTCCACGAGGGTCTTGAATCCAGCAAATTTGGATATTACTTCTGCCTTTGATTTCAGAAAGTATCCAAACGTCATTCTGGTAAAATCATCAATGAGAGTAAACAAATATTTCGCTCCTCCGTGTGATGCTTCACTCGTAGGATTACATAAATCAGAATGCACCAGCTCAAGCTTCTTTGTTGCTCTTGATGCATGATGTCCTTTAGGCGTTTTCCTTCAATGCCTGGGATGCAGGGTATATGTTGCTCATGATTCTGAAAATTCACACCACTTGCCATTCCATGGTTTATCAAATTCATGCTTACTCTGTTCATGTGGCAAAGTCTTTTACGCCGCGGTCGATGCGATAGTGTTGTCATGTTTGCTGCACGATCTGCGAAGTAAACTGCAGTCTTATCACATCTTGATACATCGACATCACTCACTGCAATTTCATTGTGCACATCGTGTTTCAAGCACCCAGCAGTTTCCGTATCTAGTTTGCAAACACCACCAACTTTAGTGGCAGTGGCCTTAACTTTGCCTNTTTCAAGCACCCAGCAGTTTCCGTATCTAGTTTGCAAACACCACCAACTTTAGTGGCAGTGGCCTTAACTTTGCCTATGATATTACAATCTTCCTCCAAAAAAAATTGACATCCCTGGGTTGAAAATGTAACAAGACCCTTTACAACCATCTTACTGACAAAAGATTCTTTGACAAACCTGGCGCATACACAACATTGGAAATATACCTCGTTCCACCTAATGTCCCAGGTTAACCATTCCGTCACCACTACCGCCACTCTTTACTTTTGTGTTATTTGCCACAGTGATGTCACATCCTGTTAATTTTTCATTGTAATTAATTAGCTGGTCTTTGCGCATAGATATATGAGCGGTAGCCCCCGAATCTATATACCACAGGTCAGAATCACACTTTGCACCCAGAGCAGTCAACAAGCACCAATTTCCATCAGACTTAGTATGTTTATTGGAAATGTTTCTCCTTTTTTGACCAAACCGTTTTTGTGACCGTTCCATGCGCACATTTCTATTAGGACAATCATACAACTTATTGCACTCAAAACACCGAAGAAACATGAAACTCTTCTGCTTCCTTATTGTATCAAACTCTTTTCTTTGATTGGAAAGGAGGACTACATCAGATGTGTCTTCCGGTCCATGCGTTAAATCTTCTTGCAATAACTTTGTTTTCGTAAGATCGCTTGTAATTTTGGTACCACTATTCTCAAGCGCCATTACCATTTGATTATAATAATCATTTGGTAGGCCATTTAACATTATGACTGCAAGAAATTCATCTTCAATTGGTTAACCTATGTCCGACAACTGTTGGGCTTCTCACATAACCGTAGTAACATAGGCTTCCATAGAATTGAAATTGCTTAGTTTAGCCCAAACAGTATTCTGAGCAATCCAACCTGCCTTGTTAAACCTTTATCTTCATAAGCCCTTCGTAAATTGGGCCAAGCCTCACTAGTTGTTTCTGCATTTCTTATCCTTAATTTCACTGACGATGCCATTAGCCTCACGTTCAAGCACTCCCACAAATCTTCATGAATTAAATACATTTCCATTGAAAACTTTCAGTTATTGTAGTTCTCCATACCTTCAAGTTTTTCAATCCCAGCAAGGACATTGCATTTTTTTCAGGTGTTATATGTAACTTTGGTTTTAGATATTAGGCCCGTTCTGCAATGCACGGATACGTAAGAAAACGGACTCGATACGAAGATACGTACAGTCTTGCAACTTACGAAACCAAAAATACTCAGCTGTTGCAAATTACTGATATAGGTTTCATAATATACACATCTCATTTTGTATATTTTTACAGTGTATAAAAATTTGTAAATACTACTGCCGAACCATGCGCACTTATTTATTAAAGCAAAAATGATAATCGCCGGCAAATCGAAGCACTTGTTGTCGTGTATGCCATAATGGCTACGCAAACGAATATGAACAAACCAAATACTCAATTCCTATTGGCTACACAGATTCATGGACACGGAAGAGTTGGGAGATGCCCAGCTTTCTTACGCGTATCCGTATGTTATCCGCTTCCGCATGTGTCTCATTGTAGATTGAAACGGAGTGTGTTACGCTTCCGTTTCCGTGATTAGTATCTGCATGCGTCATTGTAGAACATGCCTAATTTGTCTATGATTACAGAATATTTGCTTAGGTTGGCAATTCATTTAATATAATTTCCAAATTAAACTTTATTATACGATTTCAACAAAGTGCAGTATAATCTTTGGTCATTTTACTAGTATATTGACATAGATATCATATTGTGTAAGTTAGATTTAATTTGTTTTTTGAGGGTATTCAGTATTCCAAATTGTATTGTTATTGTTCATTTATTCCCTAGAGGGTAGTAAGCATTGAATGTTATAAAACAAGTGAATGAAAGAAAATTATCCAGGTTGGCTCTTGTATCACCATTGCTGTTTCAAGGAGAGATGTGGTATGGTCAGGCGACAGCCAATCAGAGAGCAGGTAACAGAAGTAAGCCTGAAGTTCTAAGTCAAATGTTTTTCTGTAATAGAAATCCTGCCACCACAGCTAAAGATGGGCGTGGGTGGTAAAATAAGTTTTAATGTTATGATTAATGATTGAATATATATATATATATATATATATATATATATATATATATAATTATTGAATATCATTGCTGCAAGATGTTTTGAAAAGAGTGATATTAATTTATGTTTTTTTTTTGAGAAGATGTACAGTTGATATGTATATAATTTGGTTGAGAATACGAACAAGTGATATTTGCATAAATTTGTTGAAGAAGAACGAGGAAATAACAAATTGCAAGCTGTAAATGTTTACCTTCTGATACAACTGAAATGCTACAACTTTGTAACCTATTCTTCAGTCGTGCAAAATATAAGCGACCCAATGACGTTAGAGGAAGTTCTAGAAATTCCAGACAAAAATTTCTGGATTGGTGCAGTGAAAAGTGAATTTCAGGCACAAATGGAACCTTGGAACTCGTAAACCTTCCTCCAGGTAAAAAACAAAGAGGAATGCGGGAAATAAGATTTTCAAGCACAAGGCTTGCCTTGTTAAAGGCTGTGGACAGAAAACAGGAATTGATTTTGAAGAGACTAATTCACCAGTTATTAGGTACAGTTCATTAAGATATCTTCTTGCATTAGCAGCGAAGTATGATCTTGATATTGAACAAATGGATGCTAGTTTCTGCTTTCCTTCAAGGAAATCTTGAGGAAGATAATATGCATGGTTCAGCCAGAATCTGTTAAGATAAACAATACACTTGATAAAAGGTTAAAAGAGCCCCAATTTGAGACAGCCTGAGTTTGATCACTGCATCTATCATAAGATCATTCAAGAGAATATATATATTAATAATGGCAGTATGTTGATATTTTGCTATTTTATAATGACAAGACCATTAAGTTGCTAGACATGGCAGAAGCAAGATTTGTTCTGGGTTTTCATATTACTCTTGACAGACCAAGTAACAAAATCTGGATAAGTCAGCAAGGATACCTTGAAGAATTTAAAAAAAAATTACATGCTGGACTGTAACCCAGTTGACACACTATGTCTCCTGTTGAAAAACTCTGTAAGCAGCACTTGCCACAAACACCAGAAGATGCAGATAAAGTTTAAAATTTTAAGATGTACGTTATCAAGAGGCTGTTGGAAGCCTTTTTTATGTTGCTCGACCAGACATAAACTTTGCACTAAACTACGTAAGCAGATCCAGGCAAAGCTCATTGGGCAGTTATTTTTTTTTTTTCTAATCTACTCTATATCTAAGTGTTATATGTTAGTCTGTGGTAGGAACGGGATTATTGTGTCTCAGGGCTAGCCCCTTACGCTTACAAGGGAAGGAAAAACGTGCATCGCTGCAAAGAGGGATTGGGTTTCCCACGGCCGAGTTTGGCCATGAAAAACCTCCCTAATGTATTTATAGTTAGACTACATCTAGAAGAGAAAGGGAAAAACCAGCACAGACACCGTAAAACCCCTTTTGACAGGAAGAATTAAAAATTGTTACATGCATTATGAGAAAATGCTACAGGAGAAAGATAGGTGGTTACTAGTAGAGAGGTGGCTGGGCATCGCGCGGCAGTGAAGCGCGTCATGAGATACCTCAAAGGAACCTCTGATTGGAAACTGGAGTTTTGAGGCCAAATAGGGTGGGTGTTGAGAAATATGAGTTCATGTGTGTTACTATTGTATTACTCTATATTTTTTATCTTTGCCAAGATGGTTTGAAAAAGTTGGTGTGTTAACTTATAAAGGGCTACATTAAATTGTCTGACATTTTATTTTAAATAATTATTTTTTAAAAAATAATTATTAACTATATAATAAAGTATGTTGACACAATCTTAACACTCTATAAAATTAGATATGGCCATAGGGAGAAATATTAGAAAAATAAAAATAAAGGCACCAAATTTGAAAATATCAACTTACTTAAGAGTGAGGATGTCTACAGAAGTGTGAAAATCTTTGTTTGTAGGGGAGAATGTTGACAGTGTGTTACGTGGTACTTATGTTCCAGTGCATGACGGTGCAATCCTGGACGTAGTGCTGGACCACTTCAGCCACCCGCCGCCCCCGGGCTTTGACAAGATAATGATAGAGCAGTCCCTTCTTTAGCACCACGGTGCACTGCCTCACACACTGCAGAGATACATATTTTTATCATCACGTGCACTGGTTCACCGCCTCCTGCTTAACAGTTGGAAGGGAACAACACAGCGGGCAGAGGGGGGAGGGAAGTGCCGTGCAGAGCAACTGAAGTATTTTACCTTAATTTTCAAGTATGAAAGGTAGAACTGTCTGCAACTACTTTGTGGTAAATTGACCGTAGATAAAGAGAAGAGACTTGAAAAGTACAGTAAATGTTAGCAATTTCATATTATTTTATATTATGCGCTACATGTCGAAACATGCAGGGGTCAGCAAACATTTACAGCGTATTGGTTACCTTGCTCCCAGTTTTAAGTATTGTGAAAAAACTGAAATCGTCAAAGCCTTAACTTTTTTGTTTGAAAATGTTTCCAAGTACAGAACTGCAACATGGTGCACCGTGCTGTCAAGAGTTTCAGCGCTGGCAAGTTCAATCTGCTGATTTGTTGTAGATCAGAAATGTAAAACAGCAAGTTAAGGCAGTGAGTTGCCTGCTACAGTCACATTGCTTGCAAAACATCATTGCTGCTTCTCAACCACCATTATGTTGGTTCTAGTTCTATCCTGGTACAGGTTTGTTCATATGCTGCTGCATCTCAAGAATTTTCAGTTTGCATCACAGCCCCTTTCTTCTGGAGCTTGTCGCGTTAGTTAATGTAATGTTTTTTTGATCGTAACTTGATACTGGATTCCGTCATTGTTAATTATCGTAGCAGCTTCAACCTACTTGTGTCAATCATTGTTTGGGCATTATAAAATAGTGACATTAGTCTGCAAGCAGGTAACCATACTATTTCTATGTTTACTACTTATTCCCAAAACCTGACCTACTTATAATTTTAAAATGTTCACTGCATTAGCCAGTTCATAAACATTGATCTATAATCCTGTATAATGAATAATCGTTTTTAGAAAATGATGTATTAATTTTGTTTTTTCATGCATTATCCATACTGATAGCCTTTCTTCTTTGGGATGTAGTAAGTTTGTCAATTTTCAGTTTCAGCCTATCAAATTTTTGGAAATTGTGAAACTTTGATGTAATTATGTCAAAATTGTATGTAATTTCTACATTGACATGTGTTTTAATAGCCATACATTTTTATATTAGTAACAGTTTGAAGTACTAGGATCAGATAGTTAAAACAAAATCAAATCAGAAATAATAGATTTTTTAAATGATTTCTTTTTATTTGAAGTTACTATTATTATGATATTCTCAACTTGATGTAATTAACATATTAACACATTCATTATACAGTAGCATGGAACATTAATTACTCTATTCATTATGTTTTGGTGGTTATATTGATAGTTAGTAAAAAAATTAATATTGCAGCAATAAATTTTTGTAAATCATAGAAAACAGATTATAATTCATTATCTGTCGTTTGGTTCAAAGTTTTATTAACACTGTCTGTTCTTGACTTTGTCAGGATTTACGAGCGGATAGATCTCCCTTCAAACAGATGATAAATAAAAGGGCTGGATGTAGATCATCTCGGCAATCTCTTGAGACTTTTGTTTTATGTACTTGTATATGCTGTACCACATCAACATTCACCTTTGTTTGCAAGTTTAACATTTTTAGTCATAAATGTTTAATTAATGCATATAGTAATCTTGTTTATTTTATTGAAGACAGTCATACCGTTAAAAATATTAAAGCAGGTGGTTAAAAAAAAAATTTAAATCTAACATAAGATGATAAAATCTGAACTTATCAACTCCATAAGTTAGCTCAGTTGGATCAGACAATTTTTTTTAATATGGCTGTGCTCTTTGTTTCACAACAGTAGAAGATCAAAGTAAAAGTTTTGGGAGTCATTTCATTTTTAAAGTGATCCTATATTCAGGTTAATGCAGTACTTAAGCAAAGTGACTATATACTAATGCTGTGGCTGTGAAAGGTGTCCCGGTGTGCTCGATGCTGATGCGTAACCAATGCGTTGTGTCGTCCAGAGTGTCGTCGACTTGAGATGCTGCAGTACTGTACTTTATCGTGCAGACGTGACACGCTTGTTGACCCCTGTCTCGTGCTTCACCGTGAGGTGTTGATTCCAACATAGCGATATATTTTTCTAATGCTGAGCCGATACCAGATGTTAAAAGCGAGCCGATATTTAGAATGTTTGAATGACCCAAACCAATCTTTTTTAAATTTATACCGAACACCAATACATATAAATATATCCGTATATTTCCCATTTGTGATGGGTGAATTGTATTAATAAAAATGTGCCTTCTTATTTAGGTTTTATTTAGAAGACAAGAATTTCAATTTTTATAGAGCGTTACTTAGTTCAAAGCACTTGTTACAAACAGAATGCACAAAATTGTTTCGATATTTCAATTTGCACAACAGCATTGCAAGAATAAGGTGTACAATCAATACTGTCGATAGTATTGGTTTGTGTGTGAAGATAACCTAGCCATATAGAAAAGCAAGGCGGATGTATGTAGAAATGCTACTCTCACAATAACAAATGAAGCCAGATGCACGAGCAACATCTTGCAAACGGGCCACAAACTGCGGCAGGTTTCTATTTGTTATGGAATGTTTCGTGGCATGGACTGTATGATTTCCTCAATTTTCACTCATTTATATTTACGGAAGATTCAATGCCATTAAGGAAAATGGTTTCAGACTGCTGAAACCTGCATTCTCAACACTATCCAATGAAATGATAACTGCATGCTCTGCAATTAAAGTCAGTGAAACTGATTCTTTATCAAAAACATAAAGCTTGCTGTTTCTATTCTTTTCAGCCTTTAATTGTAAGTCTTGTTGTAGGAGATCGGAATTCTACGACGAATACCTTTACGATCGCCTGTAACACAACAGTTATCATTTCACGTAATGTTGAAGTATTTTGCATATGTAACAAAATTATACACAAAATATACGAGGAATTTTCACATGATATGGAATACCAGCTCACACTAAAAAAAAACCACATGGTTGCACTTGGGTACGTGCTCGGCAACCATTACAGTAGATTTTTGCTGTTTCCACTGACAAAAAAAAAGCAACAATGCTGCAATCTGTTGAACAGGTCTCAAACTGCTTTGAGAGGAAAGTAATGTTTCTGTACTAGTAGCCACTCTATGCCTTTAAACATGACAATTGGCTTGAAATGCTTGTTACAGATTATTATCCCACGAAATTAATTACTCCACGTTATGTTTTGTTTACGTTACTACTCATCACTCTGAAAAATCATTGAAAGTTTAACCACACTTTTTAAAATTGAATAGTGCTACTATCTGCTTACTGTTCAGTTTTCTCTGTTTTGTTTACGTTNTGTTGATAGTATTGGTTTGTGTGTGAAGATAACCTAGCCATATAGAAAAGCAAGGCGGATGTATGTAGAAATGCTAATCTCACAATAACAAATGAAGCCATATTCACGAGCAACATCTTGCAAACGGGCCACAAACTGCGGCAGGTTTCTATTTGTTATGGAATGTTTCGTGGCATGGACTGTATGATTTCCTCAATTTTCACTCATTTATATTTACGGAAGATTCAATGCCATCAAGGAAAATGGTTTCAGACTGCTGAAACCTGCATTCTTAACACTATCCAATGAAATGATAACTGCATGCTCTGCAATTAAAGTCAGTGAAACTGATTCTTTATCAAAAACATAAAGCTTGCTGTTTCTATTCTTTTCAGCCTTTAATTGTAAGTCTTGTTGTGGGAGATAGGAATTCTACGACGAATACCTTTACGATCGCCTGTAACACAACGGTTCTCATTTCACGTAATGTTGAAGTATTTTGCATATGTAACAAAATGATACACAAAATATACGAGGAATTTTCACATGATATGGAATACCAGCTCACACTAAAAAAAAACCACATGGTTGCACTTGGGTACGTGCTCGGCAACCATTGCAGTAGATTTTTGCTGTTTCCACTGACAAAAAAAAAAGCAACAATGCTGCAATCTGTTGAACAGGTCTCAAACTGCTTTGAGAGGAAAGTAATGTTTCTGTACTAGTAGCCACTCTATGCCTTTAAACATGACAATTGGCTTGAAATGCTTGTTACAGATTATTATCCTACGAAATTAATTGTTTACGTTACTACTCATCACTCTGAAAAATCATTGAATGTTTAACCACACTTTTTAAAATTGAATAGTGCTACTATCTGCTTACTGTTCAGTTTTCTCTGTTTTGTTTACGTTNTGTTTAACCACACTTTTTAAAATTGAATAGTGCTACTATCTGCTTACTGTTCAGTTTTCTCTGTTTTGTTTACGTTTCTCTAACTACACCATTTTAGTTTATATAGTAATATAATGGTTAGGTCGAATTGAATTTTAAATAATACATGTTTATGAGCAAGATTGAATCTTTTTTAAGGAGGAAAAGAATTTGGACTGCATCAAAAAAAATGAAGTGTTCAATTTATTTACAATTAGCTCCAGCTATGAAAATAAGGCATTGTGCAATAATATTTGCAAGTGGCTCATATTTCAGTGTGGAAATGACAGTCTACCTCAAAGCCATGCTGCAATCACAATAAAGAATACCAGTAGAAAATTGAGCACCCACTTGCTTATGGGGCATGCCACAACACAACTTAATGGCATGAGATTGCTGCCTGCTCGCTGTAACGGCGTGAGGATCAAATTTTATTTTTGCCCACTGTGTTCTATGCCTGGTAATCTCTAGTAGGCATCTGCAACTATGGGAGTCAATGCAAAACAAACTCATGGTAGGAAAAAGTGTGTGTTAAATGGACTTGATAGTACATTTCCAATTTCTGTTTATTTTAGCCAACATTGTGCTTGGCGTAAATATACGGAAATTGGAGTGCAAATATGAAAAAAAATTTCCTTGTGAGAATAAATATGTATGTAAATAAACAAACACAAGCATATCTATGCATCAATTTTGTCAACACACTGTTCATAAATATCAAAAACCCATAAAAACATTTTCAGTTTTTTTTTTTTTCTTTCTTTCTTTCTTGAGTGGTCACGTAAGTTCATTACTGTGGTTGTAGTCAGCACATTTCAAACTCACATGGCAATGTTGTTGTTATTTTCTTACGGGAACACTGCTGCGGTTGTAGCATGGCCTTCACTCTACGAGCCACCTTGAAAGGTTGAATCTTTTAAAAATATAAAAAAATGAAAACTAGGGCTTCATCAGAAGAAGCTTTGACCAAGCAAAAACATGTAGTGTAAAACAGAAACTAGTTATATTATAAATGTTAATGAAACACATTATTTTACCTGCTCACACAAACAACGTAAGGAAATACTGGTTGCAAAAATTATTTGCTCTGATTTTGGCCCCTTTCAGTTTGAAGTCCATTGCACCAGTATTGGATGGTGGCTGTATCAGTAAAGAAGTATGGGTTTATAGAAGCATCCGCAAAACTCCGTATCGGCTCAGATCTGATTTTGTTCATTTTCTTGTAAATGTGATTTCTAAGGCGTCATGCTTTTGTTTGGTGCAGAGGTTGGGCTGTAGTGGCGATGAAGGGTGCATAGTGCGCGCCTGTCAGCTGCACAGTAACCACTTTCTTAGTTTCACCACTGAACAGCCATCTTGCCAGTAAACTGTCGAAGCCACGTGGCACGAGCTGTTCACACAAATAATGTATGTGCTTTAAGTACTGGTGTAAACTAAGCCACGTTGCAATCAATGACCATCAGGTCAGTTCTTGAGCGGGAGACTCCTGGTTGAAGTGTCGCATAAGATTGTTACTTTCAGTTTAGTGTTGGTGTTAACGTTAATTTTTAGGGTGGTTCTGTTCACAAGGTTTGCCCGCCAGTTTACCACCGTAAACTCAACAACAGATTTTGTTAGCAGTTTTAATGAGTGACAAACTTTAAATTTCTTACTGTGCAGGGTTTAGTGAAGTGAATGAGCATTTCATCGTGTACCATCAGTGTTCTCTGGTAACTTATTTCGTGAAGGTAAGGCTGGGGTGGCTTCTTCACCACCCTGTGTCCAGTGCTAAGGTAGACTTGGGTGTTGTACTTAGCAGCAGTCGGTTAAGAGAGCGCGTAAATCTGATATTGATCTTGGTGCACAATGAAATGTTGGCTCCCTGTAGCGTGCATGGTGTTGCAGACTAGCAGTGCAATTGGAGCTTCATATGTGGAAACAATGTACGCTGCAGGTGTGCTGCAAATGTTAACAAATTTGCACGGTTGATCTTATATTTGCAGGCTTCGGGACAAAGCATGCAAAATGCAACCTTGGTCATGCTAGCCAGTTCCAAAGCAGCGTATGTCAGGGGTGTAAAAAGATAAAGGTGCATCATTTGAGCACGCAAAATTTGCACGCACTTGTACTTCTATCTTCGCTATCAACAGCACAGTAATAATGATTTCTAACAGTTTTGTACCACTAGTCTGCAATTGAAGTCGTAATCAGCTCACGTATGTAATATATTTTAATCAGGAGGATGGCACGTGGAATAATTTCATAATTATTAAATGCCAGACCATTTACGATAAATGACCACCTCAAGAATTGCCCCATTGCAACCGAGGCACCATGCACATTACCTCAGCACGATATCAAAAGAAGATGCTGTTCAGTGTGCGTTTGTTAAGCATAATACAGAAAATATATCTCCGTAAAATGCTGAATCAGTATTACAATTTTAAATAGCTTACCTATCGTATTACGTGTGTGTGATGAAACTTGTGCAGTGAAAGGAACTGTTGCTTTCTGCGTATCAGCTTGTGATGTGTGGGCGAGTGATATCAGTGTGTCAGCACCGTATCTGCGGCACGTCTGCCTGCAATGTGTAAATTTATGTGTATCACATAGGGATGGAGAGTAAAATGAAAAAAACTGTGAATATAATGGAGCATTATAAATATAAGAAGCTCCGAGTAGTGTATAGAATTATGGTATTCATTTGTTTTCTGTATCGCATCATGGAAGCTGTGGATAGAAAGTACAAAGAGTATGGAAACCTTTTATCTTATGGTTTATAGTTAGTTAAGTATTTACATTTAAGCATTAGTTTCTAAGCCTTTTTTTAACATTGATGAATGTGGAAATATGGGTTTTTTTTTTTTTTTTTNTACATTTAAGCATTAGTTTCTAAGCCTTTTTTTAACATTGATGAATGTGGAAATATGGGTTTTTTTTTTTTTTTTTTCCCCTGGATGTAACGTAGTGTGATGGTATTGTCAGTGTTCAAAAAAATTTGTTCCTTTANTTTTTTTTTTTTTTTTTCCCCTGGATGTAACGTAGTGTGATGGTATTGTCAGTGTTCAAAAAAATTTGTTCCTTTATTAGCTAGCTAACAAAAATAAATTTTAACTAATTTGTTAAAACTTTGTTTTTTAAAAAATAAACATAAAATTTAATGTATCCGTCCATGTGTACGCAAGTTTTACCAATAGTATTTTTAATTAAATTTTAGGTAGCCTTAATGAGTTTATTGACAGTTAGTTAAAGATTAGATTATTCACTAGTAAAAAAAAAAAGTGCTAAAATTACAGTATTCATAAATAATAATAATCCTAGAATGCTTATAAAACTAATTTGCGCATTGATAAATACGGTGAAGAACCCTTTGCCTAGAGAAATAAAATATTAATTGAAATTGAATAAATACGGTAGTTTAATTGCTTGTTGAAAGTATGAAGAAAAATAGAAATGGCCTAGAAAGAATGTACATTAAAAAGTGTGGCCTGTGTAGCTAGGGTCATCTCATTCTTAGGCAGGGAACAGCGCTCTGAACTGCCCACCTTCAACTTCCATTTGGTATATGTCATGCGAGGTGGTTGTGAGGGAAACATTACATAGAGTATAGGCTGTTCACAGTAAAGTGAGCACTTTTGATAACCCTGCTGAACATCTATTTTCAGCCAATATGTACCTTTCTGCTGCATATAAATATGAACATTACCATACACTTCATTTTACTAACATATTTGTTACATTTCAGTGCTCAGAAAATTATAGTCTACCATATTCACCCAATAAGCACACTGGTGATAAATATGATTAAGAGTAATATAAATACCTCAAAATTAATGTATACATAATTTTATTTGTGCATGTTTGTTTTTAATTTTTATATAATGAATTTTCTTTTAATTCTACTCTACCATTTATATATACAATTTTTTTTTTTTTCTGATTACGTTATTTGTTGAAATAGAAACGGCCATATACTGTCAGAATGAGCATTTTGGCTTGTAAACACAAGTGCTACAAATTCAGAATGTAAGCTGAATGTTTCAAGTAAGAGGCACATTACACTCTTAGATAAAATGTTGAATTATTGTGTATTTTAGCTCGTAAAAAAAGGCAGCTATCACTTCACAGCAATAGTGAAATGATGCAGAATATCTTTGAAAATATTTGTGGCTAGTATATGGGCAAACATTTCTTTACACGTAGTTATGAAGTGGCGTGAATTTGTTACGTAATTTGAGTAAAAATACACTTTCCCATATCGTTTCAAGTACAACAAATGACTGGACAAACTTACAGGAGACTATATTATAGTCATGTTTTAATTATAGTTGAGAAGAGAAAATTACTTCTTAAATATAAAAGTGTTTCATGCAGCATTTGTCCACCCTTCAAATTTAGTGGCCTGCAAGGTTTGTTGTTTGTGATAAACTACATAGGGTGTGGGGTGACTTTGGGCATTTTTGAGAAAAATGTTTTAAGCCTTTGCCAATCAGTCCTGGTTTGTCCTATGAAAATCGAAATCGCTCTCCAAAAAAACTTAACGATGTCTAGTTTTAAGATATACGCATTTCTAGAGTTTAAATATTAATAATAGCACTTGGAAAAAAATTGTCCACCAAAATTTTTTTCAAATGATGCATACCATAAAAATTATAGGTCCCTAGTACATAAATGTAACACTATCAATACACACAGTTGAATCACATTATTNTCGCTCTCCAAAAAAACTTAACGATGTCTAGTTTTAAGATATACACATTTCTAGAGTTTAAATATTAATAATAGCACTTGGAAAAAAATTGTCCACCAAAATTTTTTTCAAATGATGCATACCATAAAAATTATAGGTCCCTAGTACATAAATGTAACACTATCAATACACACAGTTGAATCACATTATTATAACCACCTGCTAGTATCGAGAGTAACCGACCTTCGCAGCACGGACAGCAGCTAGACAAGCTGGCAGTGACTCAGTCAGGTGCTGATAGGTCTCCACGGGGATCTGGAGCCATGCTGTCTGCAGAGCGTCCCACAACTGTTGGAGGACGTATGGCGGAGTAGACAGACGGTGAACACAACGATCAAGGTGGTCCCACAGATATTCAATTGGATTGAGATCAGGGCTGTTTGGGGATCAAGGACGAACTTGGAAGTCTTGATTCTGCTCTTCCAGCCATGTGTGGGCACTTCTAGCCGTGTGGCAAGGCGCATCATCGTGCTGGAATATCCCATCCTATCCCGAGGAAAACAATCATTGTGTATAGGTGGACGTGATCGCCGAGGATGGATTCATAACCAAGTCGATCAAGAGTGCCTTCCACATGGATGATGGGACCTAGAGAATACCACGAGAACATTCCCCAGACCATAACACTTCCCCCACCGCCTTGTGTTCGTCCAGCAATGGATGCAGGGTGTCAGTTCTCCGACATTTCTCTCCGGACACGCTGACGTTCATCCGTTCTATGCAGCTGAAAAAGTGACTTATCGGAGAAGGCTACTCATCGCCAATCACCAGCGGTCCAGTCGCCATACTGTCGAGCAAATTTCAGTCATTTTAGTTGATCCACCTGTGTTAGCATGGGTGCAGTCACCCTCCGTTTACGCCAGAGTCCCATTCGCAGAAGGGTTTGTTGAACTGTTGCGGTAGACACATGTCTGGATGCCCCCTGGTTCATTTGGACGGTGAGCTGTTCCACTGGCTGTGTAACAGAGGCACGTCAACCGTTCACAAACGTTGCTGTTTCAGAAATGCTGCCTCCCTTGGCCCGAAAGCCAATGATCATCCCTTTTTGCAACTCTGTTAAATTGTTTCCCTTACCCATGACAGCAGAGCACACTGTGTACAGCCAGCCTGTCGGTTGCAGTATATACCCGCTTCCCCAGCCCTCGGCCCGGGCCATACGTACGTCATGACCTACGCGCTGCAGATGGCACTTCTAGCAGGTGGTCATAATAATGCAATTCGACTGTGTATGGCCAGTAAAATATTGTTGCACATACACTCAAATAGATAATCTCTTAATTTGGTGCCCCCAGCACTAATAGGAGCTGAGTAATACACCATTAAAAAAATTAGGGTGGCTTTGGTAGACTCACAACTCCACATCTATGAGCAGGTGGTACTCCCAGTTTGAGACCCTCAACCTCGATACTTGGTGATCCTAAATTAGGTCAGAGTTGTTGTAAAGAAACCGTTGATGCAATGGGTTCAGGTGTTAATACAAGTCTTACAAAAATCTAGAAGTGGAGATAAACCAATGAGAAGGAAAAGTAAGAATGTAGTTGAGGTTGAGCTAGAAAAAAGTTTGTAGATGAAGAAAAGAAAACCAAGAATGCAAAGAAACAGATTCTCAAAGGACAATAAAATAGAACACCTGATTTGAAAAAGGAGAAGAAGATACTAAGAAAAATCATTCTTCAGATGATTCTGAAAATATTGCCATCTTCTGTAATCACAGTGATGAATCGGTCTTAGCGAAGCAACTATTGAATGACATAGATACTGAAAGAAAAGAGGCGCAAGAGATCAGCGACATTACTAGAGGAAGTATCAAAGTTGGCATCTGGATTTTGGTGGAGGGACAAAACAAAAAGCTTGTAAATGCTATATTGGGCGCCTGACAAAGGTACCAGATGTTGGAGGAGACCCAGAAGCGCGATTTGTGAAAAATACCATACAAGTTTGACACAAAAGTGCCTTCCAATGGCGAGATACTGAAGGTTGCACAATTGACAAGAACTGTATTATTAAAGTGTTGCCAGAACCATTTATCGCGAAACAGGGGCTTCTTGTTTTCCCTATTACGTTTTCTGCAGACTATTTACAGGCAGACAAAAAAGTGCTTGTACATAATGTGTATATCAATAATATGGTTATGGTTTTAGTGTATGGAAGAGAAGAAAATCAGAAGGTTTTAAGTTTTATTACTATGTACAAGTAAAAGTACAAAAATGTGACACCCTGAAAATTAAATTTGTTTCAAAATGTAAGTACAGGAAACATAAATTAATGTATGTTATTTTTCAATAGTGTGTGTTTTAACATTTTTCTTGTGTAAGTGACATACAAAGTCGCCCCAATAGGTGGGGTACTTTGGGTGATTTTTAGGCCTTGGCTGAAAGTGGAAGAATTCAAAAAAAGTTATAGTCTCATCAATTTAAATTGCACACTTTAAAACCATTTTGGGCACCAACAAAGAATATTTTGGTTCAAAAGCAAACCCATTCGAGGAAAAAGTAAAAAATGCACACCCAAAGTCACCCCCCAACCCACTGAATGAAAGAACTAACTGTTGCATGTGAACAAATAAGTACACTTCAACATCAGAGGATTATATTTATGCACACATTCACAGTTTCTTCATGTTTTGTAGAAGTAACAGTGCACTGAAAACTATAATGTAAGGTCATTTGGCAATTGATTTTCATACATGACCAGTTTTAATAGTTTCATGTGTGTGTTATTAAAACTCTCATTTACTGGACAGTAAGCGAGTGTTCACTGCAAAAGGGGATAGTATCAAAACTATGGACCATATAGCTTTCTGCTAATGTAAATTCTTAAGTAGTTACAAAGTTAAATAAAGTTTGTATTTTATATTTATAAAACACAAAGATGCTCATTTCATCGGTATGTGGAACTACTTTTTGTAATTCACTGCAACTTGACGAGGACTGAGGAAACCATTATTAACGTTAAATTGTATTTAGTAACAGGCAGTGTTTTTTTTCAAAGACTATTTCAAAAATGCTAACTTTACTAAGAAGCTCCTATACCTGACTGCAATGTGCCACTCCAACTGTCAAGGGTAGGTCCTCGTCTTGATTTTGCCCAAACAGCGGTGAGGCAAACTGGGAGTTCAAACTCGAAGATATCCGAGCGTACACGGTTGTAGAATGTGGCGAGTCTGCTAAACTACTAGGTTCACAAGGATTCTGCAGGGAGCCATCCTAGGGGAAAGAGATGGGAGGTAAAGTTTTTTCTAGGCTCACTTCCCACCTTGGTTAGGCTCAATGTCAGGGCAAGGGAAAGCTAATGACTGCAAGAAACCAACTGCATAGTAGCGGTCAGCAGGATCTGGTAATGCACCAGCCCGGAGATGAAAAAGCAACTGCAACGGCAGGTCCTTGGGACCGTCTCATCTTTCTCTGAATCTTTGAAATGACAAATTTGCAGCGTGCTGGTAGGCCTGCCATATATATGATATCTTGCAAGTGTCAATTTTATGAATAGCCTGGCAATGTGTAAAGACCAGAAATCTTGTACAAAAATCTTTCCCACTAAATTAAGTTGAATCCACTAATGTAGGTGATAACACTCAACAGGCAACAAATTGCATTAACAATTTACAGTGTTATGATAATTGAAAATATTGATAAACAAATGTTCTCTATGGAGTATTAACTTTGTCCTGGTGTTTTTCATGTCCCAAATCATTGCGAAACACTAAAATCATACCCAAAACAAGGTGGTTCAAGTTCTTTGGTAGTGGAGACAGCAAATTTATTGACATTGTAGAAATAGAAAACCGCCAGTAATGTTCCTTTTTAAAATATGCATTGGTCTTTGTGTAGTTATTTGATTTGATGGGATGTATAATTTTCTCGAACAACATAAAGATAATTAAAATATTGACGAAACATGTGGATATGAGGAAAATGAAAGCCAAAATTTAAAAAAACGCCCATTCTGTGCCTACATCAGTGGTTTTGTGCGGACAGAGTATAAATAGAAATTAAATAAATATTTTTAAAAAATAATGTATAAAAGTACAGAAACATTATGCTTACGTTTTGTTCATTGAGCTGTGTGAGAAACTGTAGTCGTGAAATAAAATATATTAAAAGCAGAAGTAGGTATTTTTCTATTTATATCTGCAATTTTATGATTGTATAAAATATTTTTTGACATTAAATAAACTAGTACATATATACGCTAGAAAAATGTTTATAAAGATCTAAAATTTCTTTGGATTTGAAGTGGACTCTGTATTTTTGATTTCCAGCAAGTGGCACACAAATGTTTGGCCTTAATTCAAGATTCAAAGACGACAACATACAGTGCAAAATGTAACGCAGTTACGTTACTTGGTGAATGTGCTTTCAGTGAAGTAAAACTGGCTCTGAATGCAGTAACACCCCATCAGTGTTGCTGCGAGAATTTACAACCACATTACTGGAAAAAATTAGTATCTATGAATCATGTCACGAAGAAGGACAAAGATGATGTGGTATTATGCCCTAAACATTGTGATGAACTAAATATGTAAAAAGTAACACTCACATACCATTACCCTACCCAGTTTGTCAGAAATAACATAAGCTCTCTTTTTATCGTTGTCCTGTGTTTCAGTTATCAGTATTTACGTTGCCATGTGATATTTTAACATAGCAGCATGTGCAAAATAACTTGTGCCCACTAGCTTTCAAAGATACAATGCAAAATAAAAAAATCATAATGTGTACAAAAATGTATTTTTTCTAGATACAAACTGCAGTTGGCGTATTAATGAAACCAGTCAAAAAAATGTAACCGTGCAATATTTGGCAGAAAAAAAAGTTATGTTTTCAAGAAAGAAAGTTTTCCTTTACGAAATTGAGAACTAAGTATGTGTGTTTGTTTGTGCATTGGGTGCAAGTTGTTGACATGCTGTTCTAGCGAGCTAAGTTATGCCTGCTTTTTGTATACGATTTGTAATGTGTTTGATTTTAAAAGTATTTAGTTAGCTAGATTGTTTATTTTTCATAAATGTGTCATCATTTATCTATTTTAACTTTATTTTTAATGTTGTAGTTTGAGAAAATACCTTTTTTTTTTTTTTGGTACATTGTGAGGCAGTTGACATGATGATCAACATTACTTGACATATTTTGTTTTACATAAGTATAATTTATTTGCTACTAAAAAAAATATATTTTGCCATTTGATGGAACAGCAAGTTAGCTATTATGTCCATGTTTGTATTTCGTGTGCTGCAGGATTTTCAGATGTGCTTTTGACAGTAACAGTCCAGTAGCATGTTGGAAGTGAATATTGTTTCACATGGGCGTGTCAGCACTGCAAACATAGTTTTGATGTATTTTTATTTACAGATATGCTATAAAAACATACATTGTATCAAAAAGTTTATCTCTATATTTTGTGTACACTTAAAACTACTGCAGACTGCTGCATGTTTGTATTACAACTGTTCAAATGTTTATTTTAAATTGTTTACTATATTAAATAAACACATCTGTAAAAAAATATTAGTGTTTAATTGTACCTTTTCTGTGCAATCTCAAAGACGTTGTTGAAGCCTATACCAGAGGGGTAAAAATGTTGCTAATTATTATGGTCTCACATTTATGGCAAATAAAATTAGCTGAATTGACCATTAAAATTGCATCATTTTGTAAAATAAAAAATGTAATTTCATCAAATTTTTTATTAAACGATGTACATGTTATTATTATGTTGAACACGAATCTATGAAACTTGTTAGGTTCTTATTAATTTTAACCAGCACATATTTCAGTGAAAACCTTAAAAAATATATTTGACAATAAGGGATANTGTTAGGTTCTTATTAATTTTAACCAGCACATATTTCAGTGAAAACCTTAAAAAATATATTTGACAATAAGGGATAAGACAATCTGATGAAAGCATACGTGTTCATGTAGCTCCATCGTCACAGTCTATTTTGTGTGATCGATCTCAATCTTGTACTTTGTCGAGACATTTAAAACTGGCCAAGATCACCTACTAGCATTTGAGTTTTCCAAGAATNTGTTAGGTTCTTATTAATTTTAACCAGCACATATTTCAGTGAAAACCTTAAAAAATATATTTGACAATAAGGGATAGGACAATCTGATGAAAGCATACGTGTTCATGTAGCGTCCATCGTCACAGTCTATTTTGTGTGATCANTCTGATGAAAGCATACGTGTTCATGTAGCTCCATCGTCACAGTCTATTTTGTGTGATCGATCTCAATCTTGTACTTTGTCGAGACATTTAAAACTGGCCAAGATCACCTACTAGCATTTGAGTTTTCCAAGAATTTTACACCACCTACACCTTCTTTTAAATTGTAGATAATAATTTTTTAGAACATGGAAATACACTGTCCTTTCTTAATCAATTTTTACATCCTACAGAATTGCATCATGATTTTTTGTTCAAGTCTTTCAATTTGTCGTACTCTTGTAGGCTTATTCTGGGTATATGATGGCCTGTATTTTTGCGCAAGACTGTTGCCCGCCACCTTTAAAAGTATAGTACCATATGTTTATTGATAAATGGGGAAAGAAAAATAATAAAGCTGTTGTAAAATTGAAATAAGAGGAGAACTAGTATTTATTTTTTTATAATATTACCAACATGTTCAGCTGGAACTGTCTGCTTACCAATAATAAAATATAGGTTAGTCATTATTCTGTCCACAAGGCCATACTCTCAATGCACAGTTTACACAGCTCGTCAGACAACAATTTTAAGGAATATTGTGAATATTTATAGTTATTTGCAATTACGTATTTTACATTATATGTATAGTACCAATTCTAAATTTAAAAAGTTATTAATAAAAATTGATGCAACATACATAATAATTTAATATACACATTTATAGGTAAACAGATATCTGAAAATAAAGGCTATATAACTATAAAAAATTTCTTGAGTTCACATAGTCAAAATCTTATCATCAAAACCATTATAATGTTGGTATAAAGGTAACCGAGTCATCGGATACAATTCTTATTTTCTTAATTAGAATTAATCTTTCATGAAAACTTGCTTATTGACTGCATTGTCAAAACATATGCCCTTAGTTAAAATTTTATATTTATTTTTTTGCTTATATAAACTATAATAAGTTATTATCTGTTTGATAGAATACAAAACTTTGTGTGCATCTTGAAAATGTTTATGACTACGAGCTCAATATTGTTTACATTGCGACGCTAGCACTCGTCGCGCAAGTCGTCTTCATCGGTTTCAACTATGCACGGTGGTATGCTCGGCTCGGATCCCCTCCCTTTTCCTCCTCTGTTCACCCTCCCTCGTTTTACCCTCCGCTCGTGCATCATTTGTAATTTGTGTAGTATTAAAATTATTTATCCCATCTATAATCTCTCAAATGTTACGTGAGTGGCATGATATCAGAGGCGATGGTAAATTTTTATATTTGGTATAAGAGTACCATTGTGTTGTTTAAAGCCATAAGCATTTTGCAGTCAATGTTGCTGCTTCATCCATGGATTATTTACACTAGTCAAGAAAATGGATGTCTTAAGTAGGAAGTTGTGTTCCAATGCATGTTATGTACTACACTGAAGAGCCAAAAAAAAAACTGGTACACCTGCCTAATATTGTGTAGGGTGCCGCAAGACGACGTGGCATGGACTCGACTAATGTATGAAGGTATGCAGGACGCAATTCACACCATGAATCCCTGCAGGGCAGTCCACAAATCCAATCTGCACCAATTTGAGAAAGGTTTACACGTCTGTCACGTTTAATGATTTTCGTCAGTCGTCGTTTGTCCAGTTCTTTCACGATCTTTTTCCGGCCGCAGCGATGTCGAAGATGTGATGTTTTACCGGATTCCCGATATTCACGGTACACTCGTGAAATGGTCGTACGCGAACATCCAAACGTTATCGCTACCTCGGAGATGCTATGTCCCATCTCTCGTGCGCCGACTATAACACCACGTTCAAACTCACTTAAATCTTGATAACCTGCCATTGTAGCAGCAGTAACCGATCTAGCTGCCGACCGCATCGCGTTACTCTGATTGGTTCCATATCTCTGTTATTTGCATACGCACACCTATACCAGTTTTTTTGGCTCTTCAGTGTATATGAACACACCACGTGTCGTGTTCAAAGTAATGATCATAATAGTTCTACAAAATTTAATTGAGGTACTCTCCATAAGCACTGACTTTTAGTTTTCTAAGAGGTAACGTGACCTGAATTAGTCGAGTAAAATAACGACTTATTTGATATTTTACTACGAAGCAAAACTGATTTACCAAATCGCAACCACTTCTGAACTTATAGCATCCGACTTATAACATCTGAATTGAACGCTACTACATATTAAAATACTGTTGTACTAAACGGTAACTTCGAACACAGCCTCTGTATGTTTGGGTGTTACGGTTTCTTTTTACCAAAATACGTACAAAAAAAATTTAAAACGAGTTAAGTGAGCAGTTTACCATAATTTATAAAAACTTGCAAAAATATGAAGTGTACAAAGAGTCTGAATTCGGTCTCCTTCTTCTGGTGAGACACTGGGAGAACAATCGCAGTAGACTTCAAAGATAAAAAGTGGGGTTCCATTCCAAAAATTAAAGAAAATTAAAAAAAGAATTAGTTTTTGTAGAAAGACAATCTATTTAGTTGATAAACATATTATTTTTAACAGGTATTTCAATGAAAATCATGAATAAATATAATTTGCAACACTTTCTTATCTGAAATGTTGATTTTCACCACCAGTATACATATTTATGAGTAAGTACTACGTGAGTAAATAAGATAATTAAATACTTTCTGTAAAATTGTTGTGCAAATGTAACATTGTATTTTGTAGGTTGTAAAAACTAAAAGTTTTACGGAGATTTGTAAATTATTTTAACAGAAGCTCACATTTGTATTGCGCCAATGTGACTGCCATATCTATGAACCTATGAACCGCGAAGGCTAGACAACGTGGCAGGCAGTGTTAAGATAGAAACTGACAGTGCTATATCAATATGTTGGTAGGTTGCCAGATGTACGAAAGATCAAGTTGGTTGAACGAAAGTGGATTTAGAGGCGAGATAATATGTCACGTATGAAACTTCGAGTTGTACGAAACTCTGATNTCTGATTGGTTCCATACCTCTGTTATTTGCATACGCACGCCTATACCAGTTTTTTTGGCTCTTCAGTGTATATGAACACACCACGTGTCGTGTTCAAAGTAATGATAATAATAGTTCTACAAAATTTAATTGAGGTACTCTCCATAAGCACTGACTTTTAGTTTTCTAAGAGGTAACGTGACCTGAATTAGTCGAGTAAAATAACGACTTATTTGATATTTTACTACGAAGCAAAACTGATTTACCAAATCGCAACCACTTCTGAACTTATAGCATCCGACTTATAACATCTGAATTGAACGCTACTACATATTAAAATACTGTTGTACTAAACGGTAACTTCGAACACAGCCTCTGTATGTTTGGGTGTTACGGTTTCTTTTTACTAAAATACGTACAAAAAAAAATTTAAAACGAGTTAAGTGAGCAGTTTACCATAATTTAAAAAACCTTCNTTTATAAAAACTTGCAAAAATATGAAGTGTACAAAGAGTCTGAATTCGGTCTCCTTCTTCTGGTGAGACACTGGGAGAACAATCGCAGTAGACTTCAAAGATAAAAAGTGGGGTTCCATTCCAAAAGTTACAAGAAAATTTAAAAAAGAATTCGTTTTTGTAGAAAGACAATCTATTTAGTTGATAAACATATTATTTTTAACAGGTATTTCAATGAAAATCATGAATAAATATAATTTGCAACACTTTCTTATCTGAAATGTTGATTTTCACCACCAGTATACATATTTATGAGTAAGTACTACGTGAGTAAATAAGATAATTAAATACTTTCTGTAAAATTGTTGTGCAAATGTAACATTGTATTTTGTAGGTTGTAAAAACTAAAAGTTTTACGGAGATTTGTAAATTATTTTAACAGAAGCTCACATTTGTATTGCGCCAATGTGACTGCCATATCTATGAACCTATGATCCGCGAAGGCTAGACAACGTGGCAGGCAGTGTTAAGATAGAAACTAACAGTGATATATCAATATGTTGGTAGGTTGCCAGATGTACGAAAGATCAAATTGGTTGAACGAAAGTGGATTTAGAGGCGAGATAATATGTCACGTATGAAACTTCGAGTTGTACGAAACTCTGATNATTGGTTGAACGAAAGTGGATTTAGAGGCGAGATAATATGTCACGTATGAAACTTCGAGTTGTACGAAACTCTGATGTATGAAAGTCGAGGACTGCCTGTATGTGCACGATAAAACATACAAACATTCTCAGTTATTTATAGGCACGTACAATGGGTTTCACAGAAGAAATTGTTCAACATGATTTTAATTTATGGAGAATGTCATCAAAATGTTACAGCAGCACAACAGGTTTATGTCAAATGTTTCCCTACTGGACATCATCCATCCCGCCCAACTTTCACTAATCTTGTCGTAAAACTTCACGAGACTGGCAGCCTTTTTCCACAATAGATTTGAAGCAAGGGCACGACAGATTCAAATTAGCAAAAAAAAAAAAAGTGTGGTGCGCATTCTGCCCAGGCATCATTACCACCCTTACCATGTGTCGTTGCTTCAAGAGCTGCACTGCAATGTCTTTCAACAGCAAATGGAATATTGCCAGTGGGTCCAACAACAAGGTCAAGAGTTTATGGGGAGGGTACTGTTCACAGATGAAGCAACGTTTTCAAACCGCGGAAACGTCACTCTGCACGACGTGCACCGGAAAACCTTCACTGGTTTCGTCAGGCACGGCATCAGTGCCAGAGGAGCATCAATGTATGGCGTAGTATCATCAGACAACAAATTGTTGGCCCCTATTTCATTGAAGGGCCACTGGATGAGTGAAAGTACGATCATCTACTGGAACGTACCTTGCCTGCATTGTTGGAAGATGTTGCGCTAAATATGCGTCAAGTGATGTTATCAGCACAGTGAGTGTCCTGCTACGCCTTAGTTGCAAGAACTGAACTACATCATCTATTTACAAATTGATGGGTAGGGAGAGGTAATCCTGTTCAACGTTATCCAGTGCGCTCGCCTGATCTAACACTGTCAACATTTCTTTCTCCGAGGACGTATCTAAGGTGTAGCGTACCAGCAGGTTTCAGCAACACCGGGAGACATGAAAGATCGTGTCGTAGCTGCACGTACGTCCATACCTCCAGACACGCTGGCAGATGTGTGTTGATCAGTGATGACACGAGCAGTGGAGTGTCTCACTGCAAATGGTTGTTATTCTGCACATAATTATTAAAGCACACACTGTGTAAAATGTCAGCATAATGTACAGGACTTCAATGTAATCTACACAAAATGTGCAGCATTTCCACGTATAAAGTGTTACCGTGTTATCATGTGTAACCAGGATGTCGACATTCTTATCTTGCAGGTTACGTTTACTTACTTANTATAAAGTGTTACCGTGTTATCATGTGTAACCAGGATGTCGACATTCTTATCTTGCAGGTTACGTTTACTTACTTACGTGTACAAAATCATAACTACATCATTTGATGTCCCCTTCAATGTACGACAAGTATGTGTCATATTGTGTGTTAGTAATATCAATTACATCAGAGGTGAAAAAGTTAAGTGAACCATTCTGTATACCCTCCATCAATTCAAAANTATAAAGTGTTACCGTGTTATCATGTGTAACCAGGATGTCGACATTCTTATCTTGCAGGTTACGTTTACTTACTTAATTGTACAAAATCATAACTACATCATTTGATGTCCCCTTCAATGTACGACAAGTATGTGTCATATTGCGTGTTAGTAATATCAATTACATCAGAGGTGAAAAAGTTAAGTGAACCATTCTGTATACCCTCCATCAATTCAAAAAAATACAGAGTCCCCCCAATGTCTCTATACACAATAGTAAGATAAGTCAAATGGAGGCTATAATATTCCCATGACTTGAACTTGAAACAAATTTAAATTGAAAACACCAAACTGATAAGCTGAATAAAAGACGTTGTCCTAAACAGCTATGCGCTAGGTGTACTATCTGATGTCCTCAAAACTCAATACATTATTTCTGTAAATGAAGCATTGGTAATTATTAAGTTTAGGGGCTTTTGTGAAAAACACAAAAAAATTTCAAAATTATGATATATTTCTTTATTTACTAATCACGTAGAACACGAATATACTAGGGGCGTAGCTTTAAAATAACTTCAACATATTAAAAAAAATTGAACAAAATTACGAAATGAGCAGTATAGCCAGTTTGTTTACGTTTTTGAACGAAACGTCCTAGACCAACAAAAGTTGCATTAATGGGTTCTGCACAGCTTACCTTGTTCATATTCAAGAGGGCGTAATGTTAAAATAAGTAGAACATAATTAAAAAATTTGCGAAATATGTTTGTTTAAGTCTATTAAGGTCAGAGGAATTGTACCAGCCCTCTACATAGGTGAGTCAATTGACATTCTTTTGGTGTGTTTTACGGTTCCTGTAAATCCCTACATTCGTAGTTAAGTGTGAAACCCAACAATCCTCGGTTAGTTTAAAAATGTAAAATAGTCGTTCACCCATTGTGGGGTTAGGTTCTGTTAAGTTAGGTGGGCACATGTTACGAAATTAGTCGGACGTTAATTCCTCTAGTATATTCGTGTTCTGCATCTTCAGTAGGGTGGAAATACACCATTTTCCATGAATTATTTTTATTTTTACAGAAAGGCCCCTAAACTTAATAATTACAGATTATATATGTGTATGTGTGTTATCTCTTCCTCTGTACATATAGATACTCACCAGTATCCAAACATTCATATGATAGGTNTCACCAGTATCCAAACACATTCATATGATAGGTAGGATGGTCTGATAAATATCCTAAAACTCAGACTTGGATTAAGTACTTCCTCCCGACCTTGTTTATGGTACACCAAATGTTGTAAATACTTCATGTATCTCGGAACCACTCTCATAGCGTTGCATGTGATTACCAAATTGTATTAAAGACCTCGCTACATAACATTTGTGGTATTTATCCTGTAAATATTGTGCATCCTGTGTAAACTGTTACACCAGTGTGTACTAGTACCATGAAGGAAGATAACTGAGTGTTTACTGATTAACTTATTGGACAACTTGATGTATTCTGCTTCTGTTCTCTAATGGCTGTACTTTTGTTTAAACATTCCTCATTCACCTCCTCCAGCTGCACAATTTAACTGTAAAAGATCCCTACATTAAGCATTGCTCCAAGGGATCAACCCACACCCCATTAACCACTACTGCTGTGCATACGACTCGCTCAAATGAAAACACCATGCACCTAATCTATAGCTTTTTATTTTGACTTTGTGTGTAAACTACAGATGTCCACAATTTATGTATCGTAATTCATTCCATAAATAAATTTTAAAAAAAAAACCTCTTTACACCTNGCTTTTTATTTTGACTTTGTGTGTAAACTACAGATGTCCACAATTTATGTATCGTAATTCATTCCATAAATAAATTTAAAAAAAAAAACTCTTTACACCATGTAAAGAAAGCATCATTTAAAACAAGCCGAAGTGTAAGGGTTTATTCTCACAAATTCAAATACTTTCACTGTGGGTTTTTACTAAAGAAATTAACATTGCACGAGATTTGCAAGCACTCTGATGTAAAATTTTTGCAGTTCAATTACTGTGATTATTATTGAGTTGTGACTGGGTAGATGCAATCTCAAACAGTACACAATAATTTTTCTTTTAATGAAAAGGCAGATTTGTGGACCCAACTCATAATGTACTCAATAATCCACAATCATTACATACATAACTCCTTCCTATACTTCAGAAAATACACAATTCTCATACTTGAGATAAGAAACCAACAACCTCGGAATGTGAAGCCGTCTGCAAACATCGTTTATGTGACATTTCCTGTACTTTTTGAAGAAGTGCTTCCTGAGCACCGTCCGGCACAAGGTCTGCAACGTGCACACGCTTGGCGTGAACAGTTCAAGTGCACTACGCGCTGGGGAGTCTGCGGCTGAAACAGACTCGAAAACTGACGGTGAGATGCCACCCAGCACCTCCACCAGCGGAATAACTTTATCGATACGACATGAACCACTGATTGCCAAATAAACAATATCATCCAGTGTGGCAAAGCTGGTGCGTTTCAGAATGCACAGTATAACTTCAGGATCACTATGATTAAGAGCACTCGTAAGAACGTCTGGACATGCAGTTTCACTGGAAGAATAGTCTAGATCAATGCCACACTCTGAAAAAATGCTAATGCACTTTAATGCTACTTTAGTACTTGGTATGTGAACTGCTGCAAGAATGGGTGAATAACACTTTTTGTCCTCGACATTAACTGGACAACCATGTTCGATAATACGTTCCAACAGTTCATTAAAGCAATCTGACGCATGGAAACTGATCAGAACATAAGCTAGAAAACTCACAGAAGTGAACTTGGCATTCTTCACCACCTCACAGCATTCAAAACTGAACAACGCATCTTCACGAACGTAATCTGTAATTTTAATTGGTTGATACATTGTCTCTGGTTCTAGCTTACTATCTAACAAGATACTTAAATAGCACGAAGAGTTGCTTGAAAGAGCAAGAAAAGCCAATGAATGGTCTGGTAATTTCTTAAAATTTGCTGAAATTATGGATTTATCAGTGACTTCAAAAAAACGTTTTACAACAGGTTCTTGGTCACTTCTTGCAAGGGCCAGGTGTATAGCCATCAAGCAATCTTTTGCTTCTAGATTAGGATCGGCCCCATTATGTAGCAACAGATCAACATGTTCGAGAATACCTCTTTGAGCAGCCATCATTAGAGGTGTTACACTATCATAAGCTGGTCCATTAACATCAATTCCCGCCTCTAACAAAGACTGAATGACTGACACACCTGCAAATTGTGCAGCCAAAAATAATGGTGTTCTGCCAAAAACGTCTTGTAACGATGGATCTGCTCCATGGGATATCAAACAAGTCACCAGGTTAACGTCGTTTTCAACAGCCGTGTGAAGAGGAGTAAACTCGTTCATGTCTTTACAATTTACATTTGCGCCCTTTTCTACCAGTTCCACTGCCACTCTGCAATGTTTCTGTCCACAGGCTATGTGTAACGGTGTTACTCCTTCATTGTTTCCCATGTTTATATTGGCTCCAGCTGCAACTAAAGCTCTTACCAAAGAAACGTTATCGTGGAACTTGCACGCCAGAAAAAGTGGCGTTTCGCCTTCGTAACTCCGACAGTTCACATGGTGTTTATTAAATTTCAATAATGCATTAACAAAGTCCACTTTGTCATATTCAGCAGCTTCGTGCAACGGAATTCTCCCCCTGTTATCTTTTGCGTTTACTCCTTTCCGCAATTTTAGAAGTTCATTGAAGGCATTAACGTTACCCGTAGCAATTGCCCGACTTAGAGGTGGATACTGCTTCGCATATACTTCATTAAATTCCATTTCAAAAACTCAACACAATTCATATTTGACAGTGCCGGTGTTTAATAAACAACAAACCATTGTTATTAACGGAGGTCGAAAAGAAACCGCGGGCCACTAAATTATAAGGTTGAATGTCTTTAACAACTGTTGAGAAATAAAAATAATGCTCATTAAGAAAGAAAGTTCTATTTTATTGTATAACTAATATAAATTTACTTATAAATATACTTAAACCACAAGTAAATAAAGTTTAATTATTCTTATCATCATTAATAAAAAATATTTTGAAGTAAGCAAGCACTGTCACCACCTGAGAGCAAGCGTTGAATTTTCAGTTGTTTCAGTATTATGATAGTTCTGTGGTCGTCGTTGGTAGCGGTTGGGTATATTTTGCCTTGGCTTTGGAGTAGTGGCGTCATTTTGTGTTTCTGCCGTTTTGACTGTTTTCATGATTTAAATGGACCTTCAATTTTTGTATTTTTCTTATGAATATTTTGTTACCTGCGTGTGTTACGTTTGGAATAGTCGATGTTGGCCGTGGGAATAAAAAGCAGGCCATTATAACTCCTAGAAAAAAGTATTATAGTCTTTACAGGAGGAGGTGTTGCAATGATATTTGCAATCGATTGCAAGAAATTGATTTTTATTGATTTTTCAACTTCAGATTAAATAAATGGTTACAGAGTTATTGATATTAGCGATAAAGGCTTTTTAAAAGAGAGATATATGTATAATCAGCATTTTAAAAAACAATTGTGAAGTTAACAAAGTAGCCTACATATGTTTTTGTTGCAATTATTAAACACATATTTAGTTCCATGTTTCATTTTGTAAAACCAGCATTTAATTATAACGTTTTTACCTAATTGTTATTAGCAGTGTCCAAAACGTCNTTTTAAAAACAATTGTGAAGTTAACAAAGTAGCCTACATATGTTTTTGTTGCAATTATTAAACACATATTTAGTTCCGTGTTTCATTTTGTAAAACCAGCATTTAATTATAACGTTTTTACCTAATTGTTATTAGCAGTATCCAAAACGTTTGTCTGAAAACTGAAATAATTATGTTTAAGAGTTGTAAAGTGGACACCAAATTCTTCCTACGTATTTTCGAAAATACATAGAAGAATCCACCGGTGGTTGAGGCGTTTTTCGAACGTTATTTGTAAAACAAGATGTACAAATTACTTCTGTATTTTTGAAATGCTTGAAAATAACAAGTTGAGAGTGTGTTAACTTTTATTTTTCAGAGAAAGTGTTCGAAAATTCATCGGTTGATGTTTTGGTGCATATCCATCAGATCAATCGAATTTTCGGGCAGGTTGAACTCGTGGATTAATCGGTTTAACCGCATTCAACCGAAATATTAATTTTCGAATGTCTGGCGTATGTCAGTTGATGTACTGGTGATTTTCTAATACCTGACCTAATAGTCCAAACATAGAGAAAATAAAGACCCGCCAAAATAGCACTGAGCTTTGTCTCTTTATCTTACTTCCTTTGTGGACTATACCATAGGGTACATAAGCTGCTACACTGAACTAAGGGTGGGTATACATTTGATTGACAGAATCAGTGTGCCATGTGCTTAGACTATCAATCAATATGTTCAAGGGTATTAGTTTACGACAGACGTGTGCGGGTCGTGTACGTGTCGTGTGCATTCTTGGCTTGACTTAAAATATCGTTATATTGCATATCTTACGTACAAGTCAAGACGAAGTACCCAATCATAGCCCAGTTACATTTGTTGTTGACGGGAAACTGTATTTATTACTTGTATTTAGGTTATGTCGTATAGTGAAATCTTATGCAATAGATGATTACATTTAATCGAGAGGAAACCTATTTATTTAAAGAACACTTCAAGGTAATGTTTTATTTCTTGGAAAAGGTTATTGAATTCACTTTATTTAACTATCTACAGAATTATTGACGTAAATTCCCAATGTTGGCATCGGCATCCCCTTCTATAAGAGAAGAGTCTTTCAAAACGATGACACAAGCAGTAACCACAAATAATTAAATATCACTGAAGAGGCAAAAAAAACTTGTGTAGGCATGCGTATGCAAATAACAGAGGTATGGAACCAATCAGAATAACGTGATGCAGTCGGTAGCTAGATCGGTTACTGCTGCTACAATGACAGGTTATCAAGATTTAAGTTAGTTTGAAAGTGGGGTATTATTGTCGGCGCACGAGAGATGGGATATAGCATCTCCGACCAAGCGATAACATTTGGATGTTCGCATACGACCATTTCACGAGTGTACTGTGAATATCGGGAATCCTGTAAAACATCACATATTGCACACAAGCCGCCAACAGTCTATGTGGTATGGTGCCGGGATCGATGTAGTGAAGTTCTGACATTGTGGGTAGCAGGCTCCCCAAAAGTGCGTTCCCTTGAACGAGTGGACAGCAAACATTGAACATGCATATGAATGGTAGACATGCACAAGGTAATGTGCGTACTATATGGCAATGAAAAGTGTTATGAAGAATTCATTCCACGCCACACCACTATTTTTACTGTACTGCTTGCACATAATAGACGTCAGTAATGGTCAGGGTATCTTCGAACTTGTACCCGTCTCTCTCTCGAACATAGTTGTGAAGAACGCAACATGTTTCAACAATACTAATTACTAGATCCAAATTGACATTAATAGGTTTGTGAAAAATCTGTCATTTATTTGCTAACATACCGAATATATCTTCGATATATCTTCGAGCCCAAGAAAGTCGATAACTAAAAATGTTATTCTTCGTTGTTAAATTTGATCCACCAAACGGTCATCAGCAGATTGTCCAAATGCTTCGTCAGCAACAATAACAAACGGTACTCTTGTAGGATTTTGTGAAGAAATAGGTTTAAATTCCGGAATTTGAAACCATTATTAATTAACTTTTGTTAAAATGTTGATTTCCGAAATGTAGTGGAATCGATATCTTTTCCATAGGAACCGACATCTGTGCACATGAACTTGTAGTCAGCGTCACAAATGGCAAGTAAAATTATAGAAAAAAAGTGTTTACAATTATAACACAGTGATCCACTGTTATATTATATTGTAGTTCTTATGTGTTTACCATCAATTGCACCTATGCAATTCGGAAAATTGGCACGTGAATTCAAGTCGTCTGCAATTTTTAACCAACGTTCTCTTGTCGGTTGTGGAAAACACATATATTTAAATACAACCCATATAAAATTACAAACTTCTCGTATTATTTCAGCAACAGTAGTAATCCCAAGTTTGTATGATTAATGTAGATCTATAAATTTGCAGCCACTTCCAAGATATCTGAAACAAAAAAAAACACGTTCAAACATTATAATAATAAATTATATTTATTTCCTCACTTGGTATATGAACACTTTTATTTCTAGTTATTTGTTTTTATTTACAGGTCAAACACTTAAAAAAAAAAAAAATTTAAAAATATAAGAAACTGTTTGGCTAGAGAAACACGAAGATTTAAAAAATTACTAAAAGTGGCTCTGCTGCTTCTCATAAAACTCATTATATTTATTACGAACAACTGTTGTTTTGAGGAATACTGCTGGTAATTTGAACACAGAGAGTAGTATTGCTGAAGAACAGTCGACAAATGATGAAGAACCTTTGGCTGCATGGGATGACATATGCGAGACAAAATTATAGTTTCAGGATTTCGTTTCAAAATATACATGGCATATTACTGGTTTTTGCAGGTCATCACATTGACATAGTCACTATAATATCCAATTATTTGATCAACTGAAAGTCCGTGTTCACGTTAACCTTTTTTTAAGTAATTAATGAAGACTCTCAGAACTGGCACCCTTCACCATTATTATAAACATATTCAACAACGATATGAAAATATCACAATCAATTATATATCTAGCCAGGATGCATTTTATCAATTGATATACCATTAGTTTTGTCAACTAATATATAAAAGTATTGGGATTATAATTGTTTACTTATTTCATTCTGCACACATTTGCTGACGATATTTTTAAGAACATTATTACATTTAGTTCACTGCATCTTTTTTGTCTGAAGTGATCTTTGAATCAGGGACAATTGTTTGGCATAATGCGTGTTTCATTGAATTGAAACTAGAATTATGTTCTATCACTAAAAGAGCCAACCAAAAATTCTGCTGTTGTTGCTTTACCACATTTCACTGCTGAAATTTTTTTTGTTAATTTAATTATATGTTTCAGTTTGACTTCTTTCTTTCTATGAGTGGCAATATTATTGTGTTTTAGCAATTCACTCCCACCTGTGTTCAAAACTTTATTACAGCACTTACACTTAGCTTTAAACTTGTCACTCACACGAGAGGCTAACCATTCTTGAAATTCTTTGTCCTCTATTCCATGTTCGGAATAAGCCTGTTTTCTCCAGGTTTTTTTTTTTTTTTTTTCACTTTTTGCCAATTTCTCACTCACTTGTCGCACTTTTTTTATGCATTGATGGTCCCTCGTCTTCTTCATCTTATGACATTTTAAAAATATTAACAGATTATACTACTACTGCATGTATGAACAGAAACAAAGATACTGGTCGACTGGTTATGGAGATTGAACTGATGGATTATTCCTAGCGACTCAAGAGAGACAAACATTTCGAGATTCACCAGCACATGCAGTATATACAAAGGGGATGTTACATTTCAGACAGATCACAAATTCACAATTATCACATTGGGTGCTGTTTGCAACATTTCAAATTAAATTTCAGGCTAATATTTCAAATCTAACAATATGTTGTCTTTTTCGTCTTTTAAAATATTTTTTATTAATTTAGTCATTCCAAAATAAATTAACTAAATTATCAATTAAATTCTTTTTACATGCAATAAAATTACTATTTCTTATTATTTAATTATTTCCTCTTTGTTCTTCACATTTTAGTGTAGCAGTTATTTTTAATATTAAATCATTAAAAGATTCGTTCTATACTACTCACCTCCATCAAAGGAGGTGGTGAGAATTATTCTTTCAGAAAAGATTAGTTATATTTTACTTCTGCCTTACTTATGACATCTAGTGTATTCCGATTGGCTGTCGTGTGACCATGACACATCTCTCCACCAATATGCAATTGCAAGACAAGAGATGACCAGGATAGTTTTATTTATTACTTTTGTTTAATAAACATTTAATGGTGACCACTCTCTAGGAACGAAATGAAAAATTAGAAACATAATATTAATACTGAATACTGTCTAGAAACCAATGAAAAATACTAACACATAATCTGTATGTCAATACACCATCAAATAGCAAAAGATTATACTTATAACTTATATTTTAAAAAATATAATTTGGAAATAACATTAAAGAAAGTGACAACATTGTCAAGTACTATGAAATTATATACAATTAAAATAACTATGATCAACATTAAACATACCCCCTAAAAATTTAAACGTTACATAGGAGTGGTCAGTTTAGCCTAAGGCCACACAACTGCCATGCGTGGCAATTGAAGCATAATGAATAAGCATTTGGGGATTCACCAGCTACCTACTTATATGCAAAAAGTGGTACAGTTTTAGCTTAGGTTTTTCCAAGAAATAAGTTTTAATTATTGCTTTATTGTATTTACGCAACTTACAATTTTAAAAAGAGTACATAAAATATTTAAAAAAATGTTTTTCAACTACTTTCGATAGTGCATTCGATGCGAAGCCTTTATGTGATTATTTTGAGGAAATGTATCTACATCTGGCAACACTGCTGAGAGGTGCACGAATGTAGTTTCTTTCAACCCTGCCTGTGCAACTGTAACTATGCATACTCTTTATTCCATGACTAAAGGTGTAGTAGTTGTACTACACTACACAGGCTACATTTTTTTGCTGAAAGAAAATAACTTATTACAATTTTACATAGTGCAAGTCCGTTGGTGAAAGCCGAGGTGTTTTTAGTCAAGCATTTTAAATATCACGAATAGTAAATTAATTAATTGCGCTCTTGCCAACATCGTCCTAGTTTTCAGTACTTTCATTACCAAAACAAGTATTAAAGAACTACCAAAGACATAAATGTGATGATACAACACAGATTGTATGTTACTTATAGTTTAAGCTAATATGGTGTAAGGTCACAAACAATATACACCGTGATGATACAACTGGCCCTAAAGAATAAATCTTACACTTTTTTGTAAGACTGGCCCCAACCTGAGTAGAATTACTGTTACGTGGGGTGAGTTAACCTTTCGTATGGAACACCCACCACTAAAATGCTTCAGGTGTGTTGAACGTAAAAGAGGTGAAAGGTCAAAAAGAGCGGCTGAAAGGAACATGTCTACTCTGACGATCTCCAAAGATTACGAAGAGAGGGTGAATAGAATAAATCTATCGTACATTCGCATATATGAAGTTACTTCTCCATGGAATACATCTTTGTAAATATGATTTCTAAGCATTTTTACCGCTGTTATGGCAGAAAGCAGCCGTAGTATTTGTTTACATATTTGAACTGGCTATAATATGCCTAGCACAGTCATCAAGGACATTTAATCTTTTTTGCTGAACTTTTCGCTTCGTGTTGAAAGAAATGGCATCATCAAGTGAATGACCCACCGGGCTAAGAAATGGCAAAGAAAAGTGTAGAAGTGCAAGTGTATGAAAGTGATTTTGCTGTTTTTCTCCGCGAATCGATATCATACGAAATTATGATGGAATCACGATCTAAAAGCAGGTTGCGTGGAATTATTTTTATATGTATTTTGCTAGCCGTAAGTGGTATTATTTATTTGGGGTATTTTTGCCCAGATCAGATTTGTGCGCTGTCGTCCAGGGAAGCGTCTTGGCGCGATTGGACGTTGCGGTATCCAGTCGAAGACAATCTAGGAAAGCCGTTAGCTTTGCAGTCGGGACCTGTGAACACCAAAGTGGCTAGTCCGGGTATGAGCTACGACGACGTCTTGAACGAAAACTTCCAGTTTGACATGAACGCGCACGACGTCATGGTTTTCTTGCACATACAGAAGACTGGCGGCACGTCGTTCGGTAGGCATTTAGTTCGCGACCTGGACTTGGAGCGACCGTGCACTTGCCAACGGAAAAAGAAGCGTTGCTATTGCTTTCGTCCCAACCGGAACGAAAACTGGCTGTTCAGTCGTTACTCCACCGGTTGGAAATGTGGACTGCATGCTGATTGGACGGAGTTGACTACTTGCGTGGATTCAGAACTGGACAAAAATGAAGGAGATGCTGTGAAGCGCAGGTAACTATCATTCCTCTGCACAAGGAAAGTCTGGGCTGACTTTCATTTACATTAATTTCTAAGTAGTGAAAGAAAGAACACACAGATTATAATAAATCATTTTGTGTTTGTATTGAAAATTTTTACTCTTGTAAATCAGTAATATTTTTTTTTATAACTTAGTTATTTTTCTTGTAAATTTTAATTGCAGGGATTGTGAAATTAAGAATTTACTATATTTACTTAATGTGTTAAATTACAATTGTTTACAGCATATCCCATATCTTTGTGAAGATTTTTACGGTATGAATATACTGTAGAGGCGTATTGAATAAATACCAAGGTAATTATTAAGTTTAGGGGCCTTTCTGAAAACAAAAAAAATTCAAAATTTTGATATATTTCGACTCTACCAATTACGTAGAACACGAATATACTAGGATCATTAACGTATGACTAATTTCGTAACATGTGCCCGCCTAACCTAATAGAACCTAACCCCATGATGAGTGAATCACTATTTTACATTTTTAAACGGTAATTATCTAGTTTAGGGACTTTTCTGAAAAACACACTAAAAATTTAAAATTATGATATATTTCTACTCTACTAATGATGCAGAACACGAATATACTAGGGGCATTAACGTCCGACTAATTTCGTAATATGTGCCCACCTAACCTAACAAAACCTAACCCCACGATGGGCGAATCACTATTTTACATTTTTAAACTAACCTAGGATTGTTGGGTTTTACACTAACCTATGATGTTAGGGTTTTAAACTAACCTAGGATAGTAGGGTTTTACACTAACCTAGGATGTTACCTAGGATGTTTGGGTTTTACACTAACCTAGGATGTTTGGGTTTTACACTAAAATACGAATGTAGGATTGCAGGGATTTAAAGGAACCGTAAAACACACCAAAAGAATGTAAATTGACTCACCTAGGTAGGGGGCTGGTATAATTCCTCTGACGTTAATAGACACAAACAAACATATTTCGCAAGTTTTTTTTAATATGTTCTACTTATTTTAACACTACGGCCGCTTCAATATCAACTAGGTAAGCTATGCTGAATTCATTAAAACAACTTTTGTTGGCATAAAACGTTTCGTTCATAAACGTAAACAAACTGTCAGAAACAGTCATCTCACAAACTTGTTCAATTTTTTAAAATATGTTGCACTTATTTTAAAGCGATGCCCCTAGTATATTCGTGTTCTGCATCATTAGTAGAGTAGAAATATATCATAATTTTAAATTTTTATTGTGTTTTTCAGAAAAGCCCCTAAACTAGATAATTACCGGGTTATACACTAACCTAGGATTTTAGGGTTTTAAACTAAGGTAGGATTTTTGGGTTTTAAATAACCAAGGATTTTAGGGTTTTACACTAACCTATGATTGAAGGGTTTTACACTAAACTACGAATTTAGGATTTTAGGGATTTAAAGGAACCGTAAAACACACCAAAAGAATATCAATTAACTCACCTAGAAGGCAGCTGGTACAATTCCTCTGTCAACGGCCAATTCAACCTTACCTCACTCTGTGAAACGTCATGTTCCACTAAAACTCCACATACGCGAATATTACGTACTGAAGTACTCGTTCATAGCCAAATATTACGCACTAACACTCGTTCATAGGCGAATATAATGCACAGAAACACTTGTTCTTGCCTTCTCCATTTTTAATCCGACGGATTAGGACGACAAGAATCATCCCGGCAAAGGCACAATACCTACTGACCTGCTTAAAAATTGACAGTTAAAATGCCCGTAATGTCGTTTGTGGCCGCTAGGTAGCGTCGAATCAGCAATACGCGCCATTAATAATGGCGATTGACGTAAACAAACCAGCCAAACTGCTTGTACATTTCCCAATTTTGTTAAATTTTTTTTAATATGTTCTACTTATTTTAATATGACTCCCTCCTAAATATGAACAAGGTAAGCTGTGCAGAACCCATTAATGCTACTTTTGTAGGTCTAGGACGTTTCCTTCAGAAAAGCAGCTAAACTGCATTAATTACTGTGTTATGTCTCAGGAAGTGACTCTTATCTGTTATTTCCCCATTTTTAATTAGCGTCACAGTGTGAACCCCTTTGACGAGGACTCTCTCCCTAGACACCATGTAGAGCGGTTCAACGTAACTTTTTTTCCTACAAAAAGTCATTAATTTTGGTTTTACCGCCCAACATAAGAATAGGAAGGTGTTGAGAGGAGCCTTAGTGCTTAAATATGCTGGGAATTGTAGTGCTACGAATTTGCGTGAGCTACCGTCTCCACTGTCAGTACTGAATAAGTATGAACTCCTATGGGTATGGGACTGCAATTGCAAGTAACTGTTATACATGTGCGCAGTAATTATTTTTGAACAGGTTTGGACTTCAAAATTATTTTCATTGGACTTAAATTATTTTCAGAATTTTAATAAAGGGCATAATTATTTTAATGAACATTAACTAGAAGCCAGTAGATGAGATCACATGTTCTACAGCCGAGTAAGATTAATTTACTGAGTCTAATTTTGAGCCAGTTCCACACTTTAATTACTCACGCAAATTGCTAATTCTACTTGATAATTTTTAGTGAGGTGATTTAGTTTTTCGTGTATATCAGTTAATTTTTCATTTAAAGACAGCAATATTTTTTCTGGATTTTTCTGTGCTCATTCATTTTCACTTCATCATTGATTTTCACTTTTACACGTAATTATTTCTGCAAATGAAACTTTATTTCTTTCACATATAATGAGATATTTATGTTTTCTGTATTCTTAGTAAGTAGTTTGATTTCTTTATTTTCAAGGGTATTTTCTGTTGTAAATGCTTTTCATACAAATGGTATGAAAATTTATGTCTTGTCTTGGTCTACATGTCTGAAGTGTTATGTGTCTGAACTTAATTGAGATTTCATTAAGGGTTACTGCTAATGTGTCTGACTATTCACATTAATTACTTACCTTGTTTGGATACAAATATCCTGACACTATTTCATTGCATTTACGAGGCAAAACCATTTTTGCCACGCTAAGTACTCCACAAAGGGAAGCGTTGCGTCACCATGCAACAGCTGGCCACAGCGAGTATGGATAAAGTAAGAGGCGTCTTAGTAATTCTGCTTTGCATCACACATACGCCAGACAAAACCCTACATTATTTATTTATTGTTAATCAAAAACTCTTTTCTTTCACAACATTTATTTATTTGTAACTTTACACACACCAGTGTCCAATTTGATAAAATGGACATTACTAATCACACTTCATATGAATTTCATGGTGGCATCACATTTTTTGTTGTGTATACCATGAAATGTGGTAGTGGGGAGGGCTACAAAGATCAGGGAAAGGTAATTGTTGGATTGCTCAGTGGGTTGCTAAGTACAGGTGAAGTATTCATGAGCTAGGACAGTACAGGGTTCGTACGGTCCTTAGAAGTCCTTAAAAAGTCCTTAACTGGTATTTGTGTTTTTAAGGGACATTAAAAGTCCTTGTTTATTTTCTTGCATGCTCCTTAAAAGTCCTTATTTTTTACACTGCCCTTTAAAGTTCTTAATTTTTTGATAATTGCTGTAACGACAGTACTTCAACAAATACATTTTTTTGTGTCAAACTTTTTTTGTTAACAGGTAGAATATTTTGCTATTGCCTATTGCGTCATGCATCGGACTCTTCTGTAAGTGGGGCTACAGCGATGTTGGACATTCCAATTTCTTGGTACAAATATTGGGCCTAGTTTTCAGGATGTCGTACCACATTCCAAAATACTTTTGTACTTGTACGCGAAAATACCAAGATTGTAGCTTTATCAGCTGTACTATATAAAACCTGTATGCCATGATAAAATTGTCCGTACAGTCTCGGGCAGAAGCTTCCACGAGACCTGCTACCGGAGCCTGCATGTAAGCAGGTATGGATGGTTCTATGTAATAACCTATCAAACAATACTTGCTTCCGCACAAGTGACTAGTGAATTTTTAATGATTTTACTTCAATTCACGCACAGAATCTAATTGTTTTGTTGTGATAACTGGATCTTTTGTGTTAAATAAAAACTAATGTTTACCATAATTCTCATACAATGCTATTACCAGTAAATATTTTGAGGTGTTTTCATTTACTATTTATTCTTGTGTAATGGTTTTAGCGCTGTTTTTCTAAACAAAATAAACAGAATTACAACTATCGTTAATACCACATTCCACCACACACACACACACTGATTGGCTAAAATTTCGACCTTGTAAGAAACCTTCCATCAAAAATTACACCCAACCATTTACGAAAACGTCCATGAAAACTGCCAGCAGGTGGCAAAATCTTCCATGGAATCATCCACAGAACTGGCCATGCAAGCTTGCATGGAATCTTCCAAGGCACCTTCCATCGCGTCACATAGGCTTACGTCATTATCTCACACAGTTCTCAGTTTCTGCACATGGCTTTCTTGCACATCCTTAGTTCCGTTTCAATTTGTGTAACTTTTCTGATGTCAGTTTACTCCTTGTTCAAAGATGCTCCAGCACGAAGAGAAGACTTTTCAATATTGTCCACAACAAATCAGATGCCTTGTAATGACGCAGTATTATTAATTTTCGTTATACGAGGTTCATTTTCTTTCGTTTAACGGGGCTTCGTAATATTATCGGTATTCAAAATTAAAGCCTTAGGAGGTTTTTTATTAGCCATCTGGTTGCAGTTTCGAAAGTCATAGTTTTCAGTTAGCGTCAGCATTATTGATAGAAGTTTTCCGAACTGCGTCAACAGTTTTTGTTCTAGAAGTTTGATTATCTTTAACTGACGGTGCAGTTAAGCGGGCTACGCAGTTTCGGATAGCGTGGCGACACACGCGGTGCCCATATTTGGTTGCGTTTGATGCTCTGAGGAAAGGGGTGGATAGGCACACTGCGACAAATACTTGTGTGCCT